>VZTI01000848.1:0-46021 GCA_013397865.1 Struthidea cinerea
TAAAGTCACCCCAAGACAACCTTTGCAATGACAGTTTTGTTCAGGCAGTTACCTTGCCGTGCAAAATCTGTAATCAAGTCAGTGACTACAACAGTTTGCTTTCATTTTCAGTTGCAAGCTACTACCACCAAAAAAAAGATTCTTCTATTGGGGGAAAAAAGCTAACAGAAACAAAATACTTCAACAAGTACTTTCATCCATTCTGTAACACTAAGAAAACCAACCAGTGTATGCAGCGACACATGAAAGTGGCTGAGAGAGACTGTCGACTCTTCCTACATAAACTTCGGGGTAAAGAAGATTGGTCAAACCATTTCTGCACATGGCGAGTAATTAAAAGTTACAAAGCTTTACCTCTCATAAGTGCAAAAATAATGGCAAAGTGATTATTCAATTAATTTCTATATCTCCGTATGTTTCAAAAATATATTCATCTGCACAAACGATCACACTTTAAAGTCTGGATACACATTTCTGTGCCATACATTTGCCAGTTACAACTGTGAAAGGCTTTTAGGTACCCACTAATTCCTGAGTTTTACATAAGAAGCTTACCAGACTACAACTGTTGATAGACTTGTTTGAACACTACTGTCTTTGCTTTAATACCTTCAAAGTTCAGGCAGACAATAACAATAAAGAGTTGCATTAAAAAATACATATTTTAGTATTTGTAAAGAAATTTTGCTTTTTAATGAAAATGGTTACTGCACATGGCCTACAGATGATTATTAAGCAAAAGTTATTAATAAACCTTTTCTTCCATTTATTTTGACAATGGATAAAGCACCTCACTCAATCCTACTAATTTCTCATCTTCCTTCATTAATCACTCACTTTTATATATGGTATAGAAATAATATATTTTTGAATTGAAAAAAACCATTCAAACTTTAATAGAGGAATATTATATTCTCTATTTTAAAAATTTCTATTTGGTACTTTATTATGGACAAGTAGGAGAGACAGTGTGTTTTACATTCTTGATAACAGAAACAGAAACTGGGAAATTAATGGGAATGAAAGAGGTGGTTTAATTAAGCCCTTTAGCTACAGTTTTCTGTATCCAACTTTTCCATTATTTTCTTGTACTATATAAAATCATTCGGATATTTCAATCATCTCCAGTGACACATTTCAGTTTGATAAAGAGATTCTTCAGTTCTTTCATATTTACTAATGTTTCGTCTTGTAGTTTCATTCTGCTCTCAGTAAGACAATAAGAAAGTAAAACCTAGATGACAGAATCCACTTTCTGTGCAAATGAATGAAAGCTTTGGAGAAAAGAAAAATCAAAATTATTTCTTGCATTTTTTACTCTTACTAAGTACATTTAAGAACTTATTACTCACACAAAAACAGCACAGCATGTAATCAAGCAGTGAAGTTACGAAACACAAAGGAGTTAAATGAATTGTTACATTTTTACATTCTACTTCTATGAAAGTTTTTTTCCTTTCTTAAAGAGTGCATAAAATAAAACTCAAACTATAATCTCTATATAATATACACACACAACTACATAGTCTCTAATACAATCTCCAGTTGTTAAGAGAATCAAATTGGATACGGTTTTCATTTTTTTATTGTCTACTTGTCTGATTTACAGTATGAAGATAACACATACTCTATTATTACTAGCACTTGTTTGACATAATACATTCCCCAGTGTAGTGCTAAAATATTTTTATTTCTACATTAGCATAATGTACCAAGTAATAGTTTCAAGCCAGTTCATTCACAGAACAGTACAGAAGAAACACTCCCTAACATTTCACAGTAAGCATAAATTTCTTTTTTTTTGATAAGCTAGCTTAGCAATATCATCAAGCCAGTGCCAACTTAAGTAAAAGGTGTATTCAATACAAGACTTGACAATGCTATTCTGCAGTTAAAGCCTCGCGCTTGGCCCAAGCAGTGAGCTCAGGATTTCTTCAACAGAAGAGCAACATCATGCTTTCAGTACCATGCCAGGAGTTGCTACCGTTTGAATACCAATTCATTCAAGGAACAGAGCCAGAGACCAAGACAGGCAAAGCAAAGAGCCAGCAAACTATTCTTTCTCAGCCAGTGATTGAAACATGCCATTTCAAACCTGAACACGGTTTGATATTTTCCTTTGAGGAAAGGACAGCGGTCCCAATGCATCAAACATGCACAGTGTGGCTCTCTAGAGAAGGAATGGAAGCCATCGACAGCAAGTGATACTGGGGAGGCCTGTTTCAACACAGTGCAAACTGGCTATGCTGATCTCAATAAACCATTTGAGCAAGCAGCACCCACCTTTTGGTACAGTTACCTTTGTGGAAGGAAACTTAAAGAGCCATGTCCAGAGCATAGTCTCTTGTCCTCACAGAACAACATTCGGAATTACTACCAGAAGGAAAACTAAACTACTGCTGAGGCTATGCTGATTTTTGTCATGGCTGTACAGCAGCACCAGGATCAGACAACACTTAGTCAAAGTCTACCTTAAAAAAATTCAATATCAAGAGAAGAAACAAATCTACCATTGGAAAACAACCAAGAGCCCAGCAACCCACTCAGAATGCTAGTGCTCAAGGACTATATTAGTTATGCTGTACACTCAATCAAACAGGCAACATCATTATACAGTAAGCAGAACGCCGCGCTAAAATCTACCTTTCACAGTCTCAGCAACACAGAAAGACCACGATGCCTGAGGCCGGCTGCTAAGCATGGCTCTGCTAGTTGTAATTTGTCCTTTTTCAAATTTGATAGCTATCTGAAATTTCATTCAGCTTCCCAGTAAATGCAACTCACAGCCTGTATCTCTCTTCCCTAAGAGAGAAATACACAGTTCTTATCAAAGGATTTCCAAACTGGAGTACTCCAGCTTTGATGGCCAGATCTACTTCCAGCAAACACAGATGGATTTAGTAAATTTGGTAAATTTTGAGTGTTCACTATTAAACCAGGATTTAAAATGCTAACCACAGCTCCACAGAAGCCTCAGAAATTCAAAGAGTATAACAAGGCACAGCACTGACCTCATCAATGATAATTCTTGCTTATTTTTAAGCCTTCATAATGGGAAGTTGCAGTAGCAGTTAGTAGACCAGCAATCAAGTGAAAATTTTTATAATCTTGATACATTCTTGGGACCTCTGAAACCAATTTTTAACAGCTTGCATCCAAAACCAAACCATAGCATATAATGTGGCACCAAAAAATGCATGTATGCATGATCTTCAATAGTCAAACTAGGAACTTTTTGAAAAGTGGATGTTTGTCTGAAGGACGAACAAGTGCACTCTTGAAGTAAACTAAAAGTTTGGTGATGACTGAAAGCCAGAAAGACAGAAAAAATGCTAAAGAAGGAAAAAAAAAAATCTGTAAATACAGAACTGTATCTGCTCTGAATAAAATAAAAAGCACACAATAAAAAACACAAATGCAAGCAACTGATCACAAGCTTTCATTTAGGATGATCTCATTCAAAGTGGACTATGTTAAAACTAATCATATCTGATATAAACAAAGTTACTAAATATCACCACTTATTAAAGTTGCATCACAGCTTATGCATCAAAACTAATCAAATGTTTTTATAAAGACCTGTAAGATTTGTTATAATTCAACAAGACCAACAGAAAACAAGTAACTTTTGTATTTTATTAAAAAATTCATTCTTAACTTAGTTCAGATCTAGGTTCCATCAGGCCATGCATAAGGTGTTTTGTCTCCAAATGTGAAATAAAAAAACAAGCCTGACCACACATTAATTTTAAAAAGTAACCAAGAAAGTCAGTCTCCAATTTTTATTCCCTGTTTATGGGATTTGGACACTTATGCCTACATTCTTTGGAGGAGCTTTGCTAATCAATGGTGTATCCCACTTAGAGGTTGCGGCCAAATGTCAATTTGATTAATTACATGTATTTGCTGAATTGAAATTCTTTCTACAGCTTCAGCTTTTATTTTTATTAAACATGGTGTTTTTATTGAGGAGTGTGGTTATTGCATTCAGCTCCATACATAGCCTCAGTCTGTTTTGCAACTGAAATCCCAGAAGATAACATATATACACTATCACAGCCCTGACCCCACAGTCACTATAAATAACAACATGGACTTAATGGGAGGCATACTATAAAATACATACTGAAGATCTAACCCACAGTGATGGGGTTTTTTTTCCCCCCCAAAGCCTCAAAAACAAGGCTTCTGGAAATCATTATCATTTGACTTAATTTAGCCAGGCCTGTCTTCTTGTACATGTCTACAAGACATCTATTAAAGCTTTTCTCTCCTAATTTCTTGAGGGTAAAGGCAGAATATAGTAACAGACAAGTACTCTTATAATTCTTACTATTTAAAAAAAAACCAACACAGAAAAAAGTACAAAAAACCCCAGACACACACACCCAAACCCAAACCCACCTCCACAATTCTTGTATAATTTTAGCAAAAGTGACCACTCCTAAAAACAGAGATAGTTTTGATTTCCCCCTCCCCAACTTAAAGCTCTAAGTGCCACAACTAATGGCTCAGTTCAATTTTTTCAGCTCTTTTTTAATGCATCTATTTTTAAACAAAGTCGAATTTACTGCAGTCTTACTTCTTCACCCAAATTTAGTAAGACATTATAAATTATTCCCATATAAACAAGTGCAGTATGCTTTTAATTTCCAGAAAATTCTCTTCTGCAGCTATATTCCAAAATGATACTACAGCTTTCTACAAAACCACCACCGTAAGGATTTTAAATGTAATGAAATTGACAGAAACTAAAGAAAGCCAAAGGATGTAAATTCTAAAAAGCTAAGTTTATCTAGTTGTTCAAGACATAATTCACCTTTATTGTATTTCATCTGTAAAGATAACTTAATGGTCTTCTTTCTGAAAACATAGCTAAAAAGACATTACTCCTTACTAGGTCATACATCTGAATACAAATGCAATTATCAAAACACGACCTAGTTCTGAAAAGCAAAAAGTAGAATACATTTTAAATGAGATTATAGTACTAAACTTGGATAGAAAAAAGAACAAAATAGGAGATTGGAAATATTGTTCCCTAGCTACATAACATTCTGCAGTGGTAAATATTAATTTGAAAATTGTTTCCCCTCTTTAACTATCTCACAGCATTCTAGTTGTTGTTGGGCAAGAAAAATACCATTATTATTTTCAATATACAGCTTAATTGCAGTCACCAAATGCAAATACAATGTCCCTATAGCTCTACATAAATTACACTTTGTAATGACAGATCACTTCTTCAGAAGAATAAAAAAAAGACTAAGAACCTCTGACTTGCCATAAAATTAATATTCATTTCTATTCATAAGGGCATCACACAATGGGACACCTCATGCACCCATCTAATCTAACCTCATATACATATTTTTTCAATACTGTCTACCATTGTCTGATGTAGGGAACGACATAATGAGACCCCCACTCGGAGTAATGCATCCAGCTCTGGAGTCCTCATCACAGGATGGACATTGACCTGCTGGTGAGAGTGAACTCTGGAGTGAGTCCAGAGGAAGGACACCAAGTTGATTAGGGGGATTCCTCCTGTGAGGAAAGGCTGACAGAATTGGGATTGTTCAGCGTAGAAAACAGAAAGCTTTGGAGTGACATAATTGCAGCCTACCAGTACCTGAAGGGAGCCTACAAGAAAGATGGAAAGGGACTTTTTACAAGACCACGTAGCAACCGGAAAAGATGAATGGATTCAAACTGGAAGAAAGTAGGTTTTAGGAAGAAATTCTTTACTGTGAGGGTGGTGAGGCACTGAACAGGTTGCCCAGAGAACGTGTGGACGCCCCACCCATTCAAGGCCAGGCTGGCTGGAGCTCTGAGAATGGTCTAGTGAACCTGATTGTTGTAAGGGGGATGGAACAAGATGATCTTTAAGGTCCCTTCCAACCCAAACCATTCTATGGTTCTATGATTTTCAAACTGACCTGCAAAGACCCAGAAAAATGTTTAATCTGTCCTATAACTACATCTACTGTGGAGGGAGGGAGGGAGGGAAATGGACAGAGAGAGGGAGGGAGGGAAAGAAGGAGGCAGGAAGGGAAAGGGAAGGAGGGAGGGAGGCAAAGGGAGAGAGGGAGGGAGGGAGGCAAAGGGAGGGAGAAGGGGGAGGAGGAGGCAAAGATGAGCGAGCACAGGAACACTTGGTCAACCTATCTTCAAATTCTTTCTCTTTTCCAGCCAATGTCGTGCATATCAAATTGCTAGTACATTCCCACACAAACTTTTGTATCTCAGTACTTCCGTGACCTTGATTCTCAAATATTAATTCCACTTGCTCACAACTCCATGCTTCTTTCTCAAGTGACTAGAGATCAAGGAATGAAAGCACTCACATTGGCTTCCTAAAGTTCAAGTAATTCACTGTAAGCCTTTTAGATAACACTGAAAATTTGCTTACATACTCAGTAGTTAAATACTCTCACAGGAACCTTAATGAAGATGAAAAAGTTTTTTCAAGCCTAAGGCAAAACAAAGCATCAAAAAACTGTGAATATTTTCTAGTCATTCAGTGAAGAATGCCAAATCCAAATACTCCTTCAGACTTTAACAATGTTCTCACTTAAAAATTTGAAAATAATCAATTTTTTTTAAAAAAATCTATTTACTAATCATAGCAAAGTCTTGAAATCAGTTGCCCATATTTCAATACTAATACCAGCTTAAAGTATTTCCAGTAACTTCAAGCCAAGGAAGGCTGAAAAATTATTATTTAATGCTAAGAAAGTCTCCCAAAACTCTTACAAAGTAAATTAATGGAGCAACTTGTTGCCACTTGCTTGGCATTCCAATAAAAGGAGAAATACCAGCATGACATACAGTATCAGCTGCAGGAAATTAATGATCCATTCACTTCTAGGTATTTTTCAGGTTTCACTTATTTAAACAGCCTTGAGTGTCCACTTCAAAGACATGACATTCATTTCAGGATGTAAGTATCTCCATTAATTACCTAATCAAAGTTTCATACTTCAGCAGTTTGTCATTTACCTAAAAGAACCCCCTGGTATCCATTCATAACATTCTGCCAAACCAAAATCTGACACAGCGTTCTTAAGTAAATGCATCTAAATAAATTTTCTGAGTAATTACTTATTCCTCAGAGTTGTGTGCCAAAATTTCAAGTGACAGAATACGTTTATATAGAAGTTAAATGTAGAAAATTAATTCCTTCAAACTTGGAACACTACACTATCACAGGTTATTGGCAATAACCTGTTGAAAAGTAGTTATATTTAAACTGATCAGCAGAGATGTGGAAATATAATTATTTGATGGTGAATTCATAAAGTAAAACTTAGAGAAATTACTATCCTTAAAAAGTTGATTAAAATCCAAAACTACTAACAGGTTTTACTACACCAAAACGTATTAAACAAAATTTTAGAAGACTTTAGTAGCTAAATTTCTATCAGCAGCTGATGTTTAACATGTTTCTAAAATGTATTAGACTGTAATAATTATACCAACCACAAGAATGCAATAGTAAAAACTGAATTCTAAAGCTCCTTTATGTCACAGAACAATCCATCCTTTATGCAAACAGCAGGAAAAATCACCTCTATTACAACTGATATTTAGCTTTTCTAGCATTCTTAAAAAAAGCCCAACTCAACTTGGAACACTTTAAAAAATAAATGCACCATGATTCATATTTATCAATATACTCAACAGTCCTTATGGGTTCCTTCCAATTCAAGATCTGTGATGTGATACTACGTAGTTACGGATACTCTACTACCTGTCAAGTATCAACCATGCATGTTTACATCACTCCTCTGATCTAACATTCTCAGGTTAAAGTTATAATAACATTTTTCAAGGAAGAGGTTACTTACCCAATTCATTAATAGTTGCTCTTGCTCTGGAGACAAAAGAACTAACTTCACTTGAGTGCATTTTTGCCCTTTCTTTAAGGTCAGCACCTGTAAGTGACATTTCATATATATGTTAGCAAGCTGTAAACAGTATTGTAAATACATTTTCAAAAGTGAAATATTTATTCACTTAGAAAAATTTTAAGTCTACTTCTAGACAAGGAGTTTAAATTGGTCACATAAATTTTCCACAGATTTCAAGGAAAACATGAACTATTTATCAAGGAAAGACAAAACCAAAAAGCCCAAAACAAACAAACAAACAAAGAAATTATCCATAATGAGATTTGCACTACGTATATTCTTCCCAGTGACATTTTGTTTTCTCTTATTAAAACAGTTTATGAACAGTAGCATATATGCTTATATTCATCTGTCATACTATTTTATTTTCCCAACTGTGTCACAAAGTCTGATAAATATGTGTTTTTCATACTGTACTCTTGTTATTCTCTTACTGGTAGATCATACAGTACATGTGTTGCACGGTTTTACATTAACAGACTATATATATCTAAATAAAAATGCTACAGTGGACCAATTTTTCAGCTCACTTTTCACTCATTTATTTCAATTTATTTTGGAAAAAGTTACATGCCATCATTTTTTGTTCATCCAAGAAAAAGCCACAATTTGAAAATTTTTACCTATTTCTTCATGAATATAAAAAAATTATTTTGTTTAATAAACATACTATAGCTAGGCATGGACACAAATGTGTTTTTAAAAACTCACTTATAGGAAAAACTGACATTTCCTCTCATGAGTGTGTAAAAAAAAAGAGAAACTAACGTAATAATAATAGCTAAATATAGAAGCCTGTCTTTCTTATAGAGGAACAATACATAAAATAGGCAAAACCTGCACAGACACATCTATTCTCCAAAGAAATGAAACAGACACAAGGCAACAACTTAGCATGTATTTTTTCCATTTGGTAAAAATTAACCTATTGAGCTAGTCTCTTTGCATGCCCAAAAAGGCTAAACAAGACAATTTTTAAAAATGAAAAAAAAAAAAAGGTTTATGTTTCTCTACCCCGAGAATACTATCCATTCAGGAAAATGTGTTATACTCAGATTAAGTTAAGACTGTAGCTCAGAATTGTAAATTATGCAGTCATAGGTTTTGTTTCACCTTTTAACTTTCTGGACTTAACTCATGGTAGGCCCTCCTGACTCTCTTCCTCAAACATAGTTTTAGACATACTTTTGTTGACAGCATAAGTTGTAATGCAAAACAACTCTAGGCTAGCTCTGTGAAAATCAGTATCTTAATCTCACATTTTCTGGTGGACATCCAGTGGTTGCTTTAAAGTAGCACGCTAAATAATGCAGCTCTACAACTTTCCTTCTACTTCTGTCATAGCAAAGCTCCTCATTCTGTTCCCCTTCTATGTATGTCAACATAAAAACAATGAAGCTTCAGTCCTGGCTGCATTTGCATATTTTCCGCTAAGTAATGTTAAGCTTAATTTACACTATGAGGCACTTTGCCAAAAACTTCCAAACAACCTTCCAGAATGTGCTCCAACTGAGACAGTAGGACAGGCCAGTTGACCAGACAGTACAAAACCGGAATTACTACAGTCAAGCCTGCGCTGCAGCAAAACTGCAACTGCTACCTTAGTAATTCACAGTCAATGTATAAAGAAATCTTGCCAGGAATCCAAAAACAAACAAAATTTGCATCCGTGACTCTGGATAGAACTCTAAATCATATAAAACTGCAAGCAATTTTCACAAATCCATTTATGTATACAGTTCTGGAGCTAAAAGGAGCTTTTGAAATGTCACGTTTAAGAAGTTAAACGGTAAATTGCTTTAGAAGTCACATCAGCAAGCATGCGAATGAAAAAATATAATTTACTTGATATCAGTTAAAGTCTGGATCTAGCTTCTTCAACTCTGTTCAAATCACTGCAAATGTAAGAAACTGTATGCTTTATGAACAAAAACCTCTTTGGCTGTGCAAACTTACTCAAAACTTCCACGCCCTGAAATCACTGGGCATCCCCTTGAAAAGCATTATAAAGAAAACAACTAGCATTACTGGTAAGAAAATCTTCTGTGCTTAAGATTAAAGCCATTTTTAGGGTTTGATTTATTCAGACTAGAATACACGTATAGAAAAATAGACTCAACCAAAAGAAACCCCAACCCTTCTAAAATAAAAAATACACTGCAGAATACTTCCTTCAGTTAGAATACACATTTCCTCGAAGACACTTACATAAATCTATTAAATATTTAACAAAAACCTTATTTAGGAATGGATTAAAATACAGCTGCTAATTTAAAACTAATGACATTGAATACTGTAAGGAAATTTCAAATACATAGATGATCTTAGTGCCTTAACCAACTTTTGTAAACTAACATTTCCTTTTTTTACGTGTTTCTCCCTCATAAATGTCAAGGAAACGGAAAGAGCCCTTTTGGTAGCCCTTTTTCTATTTCAGCTTTCCAAAGAATAATAATAGTAACTGAAGTTCCCTTCCTCAGAGGGAAGGATTTTAGTCAGAAGCCATTCACTGCACTCCAGAAGAACATATGCCTTGGCATCCTCTGGGTCACAGGAGATGGAACTGCCACCAACTTAATACTTTTGTTCCTATTACAAGATTCGACTACTCGTCAAAAAAATTATTGAAGAATTCTGACCCATATAGCAAAGAACTGTTCATATATTTCTTCAAAATCTGTTCTCAACTCAAAAGTAGAAAAGCTTACCTTTCTGAAGCTAGCCATGAAGGAGAATGCAGGTTCAATCAGAGAGTTCGGCTCTCTCAGTTACTGAAATCAAAGACCCCTCCTCTCACCCCAGGTTTCCTACTTCAAAGTAGCTGAAAATAGTATTTGCTTAACTGCTGAGAGCAACAAAGTAGCTAAGGTTTTCAAACCACAAAAAGTCTGACACAACAAAACTCTGCAATTTTTCTATGGGCCACAGTTGAAATCTGTGGTCAGTTTGACCTATCTGCTTGTCCACATCCACTCCCAACAGACTCCAGGGGCTCTACTGTGGGTCCATTCTTCCCCACCACACTGAACACACAACTTTCTAAGACTTCCTACCCAAGAAGGAAAAGGGCAAACCCCAGCTACCATGGGGCTGAAGCAAACAAACTGCTGCAGTTTTGATGGTACACTGTAATTATATCCCCACATCCATCTGGTTTGTACTGGAGTAGGAATCACTGTTTTCTCTATATTAAGCTTCCTGGTGTCTCAGTGCTTTGTCCCACTAATTGCTTTTCATCCACTCAGAACAGTAACAGAAGCTGTGATTTTAGAAGTTATGCTCTCCAGTTCTCACCTCACCGCTCCCAACATTTTACGAACTACCTTTTGAAGATTGTAAAATGCCATTTTTGAATTATTAGCTGCTACTGCAGGACAAAAGAGAAGTGCCACAGTGAAAGACTACATTGACAGTACCGTCAACCACTTCCTCCTACAGCTATATTAGGATTCGGTCAGGTACTCTCCACTTGTGAATAAACTCTTCTCGAATCAACTTAATTCACAGAAGTATCACTTCAAAATTTACGCAGCACACTGGTAGGAGAGAACTTTCCTGATGAACAGATACGTTTGAAAAATACCAGTATAAACAGCAGGCTTTTAGAGGTCAGCTGTGACCTGGTCTTTCCAGATCAATTTTCGAAACTGATGTGAGGAAGATGCATGCTGTTTTAAATACTACCTACACTTGTATTGATGTTTGTCAAACCAAAAGAAAATCTCTGTTTGATTTTGATTCATCACTTTCTCGTGTCCCACCTCCAACATTGGAAGAAAATAGGAAGGTTAGTTTGTTTGCCTTTTTTACCTTACTTCCCCTAAACATGAAAACCTTGTTGTAATAATTCTCGTTTGCATGGTTTCAAATATTTGCTATTCAATGGTTGGCTGTAGTATACTGTCAGTGGAGAGAATTATTGCAGCATGTGCCTGACTCCCACTTCATTACAATGATGCCAGAGAAAATGTTTATTTGAGAAAGCCAAGGGCAGTCCAGCAAGACAGGGGTATTGCTGTTATTCACCAGAATTTTTCCACCTACACATATGTATGACAAGGACGGCTTTTAACTCAGAGGACACACCAAAGGAAACCAGCCTTTACAGTGAATATTCTGACCCCATGCCTCCTGCCTTATTTGGATATTTTCACAAACTTGCTAATCAGAATTTATGTACTGTTGAAAAGCTATGTGTTGTGTTTGTAAAATAAGTTCCAACTATAAGCCTCACTTTCCAAATAATATAAAAGCCTAGAAATCTTCTTGTATAGACTATTCTATGTGACTTCCAAAACACACCACAAAATCTTTAAACTAAAAAGGCATAAAATGTAATGGTTTATATATGATATTTAAAAATTTACCTTTATTCAATAAATAGTTCGTATTAAAAAGTAGGTCTTTTAGAAAGCTGGCACACCAAAATTAACAGTGAAGTTATTCTACCAAGAGTCAAAAGGTGCTCGAAGTGTCTTTTGTCTGAGAAGTGGAAAGGAAGTGACACATGCACAGGCATTTGAGGTAGAATAAAGTATTAAATTCTTAGAGCAGCCGTGTTATTGTGAGCTTGCCCTTTGATCTTACCAAACACAGATCGACCAATTCTGTCAACACACCAAAATTTCAATACGGAGGTGACACTGGGGAGTATCAGAAGATACTCTCTTGCATACTATATCCAATTCTTCTGTATCTTGTCAGCAAGAACTAAGAACACTGGAAACAGCAAAACACAAATGCACCACCTATCCAATCAAACAGGTTAAGGAATTTATGAAGGAAACTTACAACACTTTCAGCTAGAACTACAAAATATGTACTACCCCATCAATTAAAATGCTAAGAATTCCTATGAACCCACATCTTATTCCCACACAATGCATTTAAGCAGACCATGAATTAATATCCATCCTTCTCCACACATATTGAACTAAATAAAATACTGAGAGCAAAGGGCCAACTTTTACATACATTATAGATTAACTTATAACCACTAAAAAAACCCATCCATTAAGGTACATGAAAATATCTTTATTTAAAAGCAGATGTGTCCAACTTCTAGAGAAGCCATTGCAAGAAATCCAAGAAATCATTACCAAAACACCAATAAACTTCTATGAGGTTAGGAATACCCCAAAAGGAAGCTGTACACACATTTGTGAGGACAACACTATACTCAATTTACATTCAAAACCTGCAAGATTTATCAACATTTCTTTTTCTCCAAACTTCAAAAATTTCAGAAATAAAGCTTTTACAGCCTGAAATCTATTCAGGACAACTTAGCTCCCAATTTTAAAACTAAAATACCTCATGAAATAAACATATTTATTTAAAGAGAGTGTCAAGTCTAACACAAGTAGAACTTTGTTAACACAGTAATGAGTATTATTCTGTGGATATATACTTCCAATTTATATCCTTAAAATCCTTTTAAAAATCCACAAAAGCATAATTTAAATTTGATCATAATAATGTTACCATGTAGATTAATGATTTTCACTTTGCTTTCAACTAACATTTTTCTGCATGTAAAGATACATGAAAATCTCTTGCCCATGTAAAACATTTTATGCTTTGCAGACAATATATGCATGCGTACCAGTAATAATTCCATTGCACCTCCAGCTCAGCCAGACCCAGGATACTCAGATCATCAATCTGTAACCATTAGAGCTATTACTGACCATAATCTTGAATACAAATGAGTTCCGTCTGCTCAATCAATAACAGGCAGAATGCGTCATAACTATTGACACTCTGGACCACATTCCACGAAGTAACAAAAAAACCCCACCTATCTGATAGAATAATAGACAAGTCTAGCCTGGATATTTTATTCTTATCTTCTTATATAAAATCTCTATAGGGATGACCTGGTCCAAACTTCTATCAAATGCACAGCCCTAGATTGGGTCATCCAGGGTCCTTCCAAGTCTTTAATTCTGTTGGCAAGGCAGATTCCACCATTTCTCTGGGAAAGCTATTCCTATGACTAATTCTTAATTAATCTTCTCACACTAGAATTTTTCTTTCTATTTGGACAGTATTCCCCTAGAGCAACCTGTGCCTACTGCTTCTTCTGTCACTGTATAAACCCTTGTTAAGTAGAGTACTTTTCTCTGAATCTAACTGGCACAGGAAGACCAGCATTATTTCTCCTGTCAGTAACCTCCAACCCTCTAATCACCTTATGCTAGCCTATGAAGTACTGAGTAGAATTAGCACATGCCTTGATCTGCTGATGATTCTCTTCCTGATGCAGTCCATGACACTGTTTGCCTTCTTTATGCCATATTACATCACTAGCCCATGTTAAGTTTGCTGTCCCCCAGAACCCACAAGTGCTTTGCAGCAGAGCTCCAGCCAGTGTGTTCCCAGCTTGTTCTGTCACCTAACTTTATTCCCTTCCAGATGCAGTTCCTACTTATCTTTGTTAAAACTCATGCAATTCTTGTTGGTTTAATTTTTCAGCCTCACAAGGTTTCCCTGAATGAATGGTGGCTCCTCCTTCCCAGACATCTCCCTCTCCTTCCACTTTGAAGTCACCAGCAAACTCAGGGATGGTTCAGTCCTATCATTAGAATATTTACAAAGATATTGAATAGCACTACCGGACCCAGCACTAACTTTCAAGGAACGTCATTCCAAGGACCACTAACAGTTTGACTTTGAGCCACTAACATCACATTGTTCTTTGATCTTTAGAGATGAGACACTTTTCACAGACTGTATGTCCAAATTGTATCTTACCAACTTGTCTACAGGAATACTGGGGTGAACATGTCAAGCGCCTTGTTAAAGTCAACGTACAGAGCATCCATAACTCATCTTTCATCCATTGAACAAGTTCACAGAAAGCATCATATTGGTCAAGCAGAATTTACACTTGGTAAATCTGAGCTGGGTTTTCCCAGCCATTTTCTTTCTTGTCTTTCACATGCTTGGAAGAAACTTCCACAAACACTTGTTCCACAACTTCCCCCAAAAATGTAGTGAGACTGATGGCTCTGCTGTTCCCCAAATTTTCATTTTTGTAGTTCAGACACTTAAGCCTTCAATGACCTTTCAATAAGATAGATGGTGGACCAATTCAGATGCATCCCACCAAATCCTGTTCATGTGTATTTGTCCAACTGCTACAGCTGGACCTTAACTCACTCCTACTCTATCAATGTCTTGCTGTTAACTTTGTTGTTACTTCTTGGCACAGAGACCTGAGAGCTGACCTTTCCCATGCAGACCAAGGCAAAGAGAAAATGGAATACTTCTACCTTTACCGTGTTGTCCATAACTAAGCTGTCAGACCCGTGCAGCGGCAGACCTACATTTTCCCTGACCTTATGTTTGGTACTAACATACCTACAGGAGTTTTTCTTGTTACTCTTGACACCTTTTGCCAGTTCAAACCCCAGCCGAGCTTCTTCCATCCTAAGCATATCTCTGAATAACTGAGTGCTTTGGAAGTCTGTCCCATTTTCCAAGGTTGAATAAACAATTCCTCCAAAAGTATAAAAAGGATATTCAAGAGATTAAAAAACAGGAAGATTTTTTTTTTCAGAATAAAAATGAATATTCAAATCTAATGTTTAAAAGGTACAGAATACACAAAATAAACTTAGAATGTACTGAATATGCTATACTGTATTCCTAAATATTTTCAAGATTTTAGATTCAAATTGACTCTATGAATACTTATAAATCAGTTACTAATTCAGAACATTAAGAAATGAAACATCGTCTCTTCAAGGATCATGTATTGTGATAGTGAGATATAAGAGATCTGAAAGTTAAGGATAAAAAGGGAAAAAATAGTACTAAAATAGCTACTAAACAAAGAACTGCTAGCAACTTGCTTCTGAGGATCAGCTTCTTTTATGAGTACTACTGAAAAGGAAGATCTCACAAGGCGGTACAACTTCCTCTACATTTTCTGTGCTCTGAGAGTTTATATTTAGGTTTTAAATCACACGTGCATGTAACAGGTAAAATGTATATCAAAAGATCACGCCCTCAAAGAAAAATCTGTAAAAGAATAATGTACTGTTGGTAAAGCATGGTGTCCTAGTTTGTCACCCCAAGACACATGGTTTTGCATAACGCCCGCCTTTTCTTTTTTTTTTAGTTTTCTAATTCCTTAACGATAGATTAAAAAAACTAAGATTCACATTAACTTTGCCCATGCTGCAGAGTACCTTGAAACTTTTCAATGAGGAAAGAATCCCCCAACATTTATTCTAAGTTTATTCAAACTCTCTCATGTTCTCATACTTAATTTTTTCTTTCTATTTATTTCTTAATCTGAAGGTAAACAGACATGATCACCACTTCTATGTGGCAAACATGACTTGGGTCTCTACATTTTTGTGCATTTCTGTTGTGGTTTAACCCAAGCTGGCAAATAAGTATACCACACAGCCACTTGCTCACTGCACGTCCCTTACCAGTGGGATGGGAATGAGACTCAGAAAAGGAGTTGAGATAAGGACAATTTAATAACCAGAGTAAAATAAGAATAATTGTCTTCATAAAAACAACAACAGCAACTGATATAACAAAAAAAGAGAGAGAGAAATTAAGGCCAAGGAGAAAAGCCACATGACGTGCAATGGCTCACCACTCACCCAGCCTGTCCCCCAACAGCAATCAGCAGCTCCCAGCCAACTGGCCCCAGTTTATAAACTGGGATGGCATAATATTCCATGGTATGAAACATCCCTTTGGCCAGTTTGGGTCAGCTGTCCTGGCTGTGCTCCCTCTCAGCTTCTTGTTCACCTGAAAAGGCTTTGGCTTAGGGTAAGCACTACTTAGCAACAACCAAAACATCAGTGTGCTATCAATATTATTCTCATACTGAATCCAAACAACAGCACTGTACCAGTTACTAGGAAGAAAATTAACTCTGTCCCACCCAAACCAAAAACCATGTAATGATTTTAACAAAGACAGGAAACAAAAAACACAAGGGTAAAGAAATCAGTAATATACCACAAAATACTGAGCAAGTGCTTAAAATCTTCTCATATAAAATGGAGAACTTCAAAAGTTATACATAAGTATTCAGAACTCAATTTTCCAGATGCACAGAACTCTTAGAAAGTCAGCAACTGCAAAAATCCAAAATGATTAAAACTAGTATAAGTAAGTGCACATATGCTCATGGGCATTAGGAAGATATTTGAGTATGCAACATAAGGAACCAAAAAAAGTAATACCAGGGCATTATCACGAGACCCAGCTTCAACAGTGAATTAATATACTAAGAGCAGGCTCTGAAGTGCCAAAGAGCTATAAACAAACAGTCACTGGCTGAAAACACAGACCTTGGCCCTATGCCTATCTAATTGGGTTATCTCTCAGCCTTTGGTACTGTTACACAAACATACTAAGGAGATTATGACATATTTTTCATAATTGTCTGTTAAATATCACTTTACCTAAGAAATTAGTTCACAATATATGGTTAAAGCATCTTTCATAACTTAGGAGAAAGCACCTTTCATAACTAAAGAGTAACCATCTACTTTCAATTGCAGCCATTTGCTTTACTGAACGGCAACCATCAATCCTGCTGCACACCTGTACACACAAATCTTAGCAAACACCACCTGAACTGAGTACAAAGGAAAATGCATTTATATATAATGATAATAAAAAACAAGATGTATTCTAAATTTCAAAGCAAAATGAAAAGGATGTTCACTACAGTCATTTTGATTGACGGAAAAACAATTTGGCATGAAGGCTGCCATGTATATTTCCTATATAAATTAATAAAACCAATTTTTTCATGTATACTGTATATTCCTAAAGTTATCTAAATGTGGATATCTGATTTTTAAGCCAAAATGGATATTGATATTCTTCCATGTAAGACTGGCTATCATAATTTATTAGCATGACTTGATATTTGCAGTTTTTGCACATATGCCCTCTGTGTCACAGAAACATTCCTGAGAACCATCAAACTGTGAAAAACAAACAAAATGTCTGCAATTCCTATATATTTAAGCCTGTGGCAAGATGCCAGTCCTAAACATTCCCTCTGGTAAGATGGCAGCATTATAGCTCCACTGTAAGTTATCTTACATATCTTGCAATAATTTACACACAGATCAACATAATTAAAGCACTATCTGCTATATCAGTTCTCATAAATAGGATATTTCAGAAGGTACAACTTGAAAGGGATAGAGGGGGGGAGGGTTGCCTAATTTTTTTTAAGTTTTTGAATTCTGAGACTTTGTGAAAGGCCCAGGTGCTAATTCACACAGGTTTCCACCTAAAATCCAGGAATCCTGAATATAAACAACTAACTTCATAAACAAAGGGTCTTCTTCCAATGCCTATGCAAATTCAGACCAGATACAGATTAAAGTCAGCTGGCTCTTTTTCCATCCTGTGTGTTCAGCTCTAAATTTAGACACACAAAACAATATTCCTCCTGTCAACCTCCTCAGCTGCAAAAAAAAAAAAAAAAAGGCAGCTTACACCTCACACATGTTTCCTGAATTCATCTTCACTTGCAGAAGCAGGGACAAAAAGAATCACTATAAAGATACAAACCTCACCTCTTAAAAATAAAGTCCGTTTTTTCCCAAACACCAACCAGTTTTCTTTATGAAATTTCCATCATCCATTAACTGCCTCAGTCACTCCCTACTCCCTATCCTCTTACAGCCGTATAACAACAAGACTTCCTGCAGTTTCCTCCATGAAACATGAAATAGATTAGTTGTGCTGGTTTTGGCTGGGGTAATTTTTTTTCTTTTCGGCTAGTATGGGGCTGTGTTTTGGATTTGTGCTGAGCATAGGGTTGAAAATATAGAGACGTTTTCGTTATCCCTGAGCAGGGTTTACACACAGCCACAGCCTTGTCTCCTTTTCGCACTGCACGATGGCGAGGAGACTGGGGGGGTGCATCAGAGATTGGGACGGGACACAGACAGGACAGGTGACTCCAACTGACCAAGGGGATATTCCAGACCATGTGACATCATGCTCAGGATATATAGTGTAGTGGAAGAAGGAGGAAGGGAAGGACATTTGGAATGATACCATTTTTCTTTCCAAGCCACCGTTATACTTGATGTGGCCCTGTTCTCCTGGCAAAGGCTGAACACCTGCCTGTCCATGGGAAGTGGCAAACAAATTCCTTTTTTACTTTTCTTGTGTCCGAAGCTTTTGATTTCCCTGTTAAATTGTCTTTACCTCAATCCATAGGTTTTCTACCTTTGACTCTTTCAATTCACTCTCTAATTGCACTGGTGAGAGAATGAGCCAGCAGCTGTGTGTGCTTAGTTGCCAGCTGGGGTTAAACCACAACACCAGTACTGGTGGAAAAGTATAAGGATGGGACAGTTACATGTTAACAACAGTAAATCAGGACATTATTTTTGATTCTGTGCTATGTCACAGTTCTACTGAGTTCTGTTAGGCTAACAAATCAGGATCACCAGAAGACCGGCACAAAGGTTGTGTAATTTTTGACTCTCAGATACAGAATCAATGGAGAAGATCCAGGAAGAGAAAAATGGTGGTAGCAGTAGTGCAGGTCAGCTGGTAAGTGGCTGGGAACCACAATCACAAGCCTTTAGAACAATCAAATCATGACAAACCTGTGTGCTCCAAGCTTAGAATAATATCTCATAAAATATCCCAGCTAAAGGACAAGATTGTGAGCTTACAACACACATCATGGTAAAGATAAATATCAGCATTAAATAAAAAACAATGTATGTTGCAATTATTATTCAACACAGAGCTTTTTCTTTTAACAAACAACAACAGCAGCAGCAAAAAGGCTTTTTCCTACACAACTTGTATTTCTGTGTTATTATGTTATTTCCACAACAAGCATTATAGAAGTACTTCTTTAGTCATTCTGGTAGTCTGAAAACTCAACTTCAACTTCCCCAAACAACTTTTCATTTTCAAATTCAACCTTCACTAGGAGAACTTCTACATTAAACATAACTGAATTCTTATACAGAATAGCAAAGTTAAAGTTAGACAACCACAACAGCTGTATTTTTGCCTTATTATTTATCTCCAAACTAACAGTGGAATCATTAACTGTGACTTCTATTTATTCTACATCTTCCATAACAAAATCTTCTGAAGAAATCAGCACCAAAGCTATCTTTTTAACAAAATCTAAAACTAGTTTACTTACTAGGATAATCATATATGGCTATTCTAACACCACTACTACTGAAAAAGACAGCATTAATGTAGTACCACATCTCATTTGTATCAATTGCAATAGCTTTGCAGTAAAGTCTGCTAACATCTAATCCCTATAACAACTGACACACAGTTTTCTATCTTCTGATTCATAAGAAAGCATTCCCAAAACTTGCTAGTGGTGAGACTCTTCATCCTTCTTCTCAAGCCTTTAATGAATATTCAGACCAAATATTCTTAGTAAGTAGTACTAAGCCTTTCAACTCAAAAAAAACATGAACACACCCAAAATTCTCAGCAACCTGTTTGCTCCACTTTGATTTCTAGTAAATTCAGTAATCAAAAAAAGACATTTCATAGCACTATCACAGATGACTGGCTCAAATATTTTGCATATACTGTACATCTGACCATGGCAGATATGGGGTTTTAAGATTAAAAGGAATCGATACTGATGGGTTTGTCTTTTTTGATTAGCAGTAAGTACAAAAATAGTTAACTAACAGCACACCCAGTTTTATGAGCTGTAAACAGAAAAGGAGGAAGTGTGCTACGTGGTAAAAAGGAGAAAGTCAGAATTTCTTCTAAAGAAGTCCTTCAGTCATTATTCAAGCATAAATCCTATCAAAGAAAGGCGAGTTTTTGCTGAGAAAAACCACTGTTTGAACTGCTAGATCACTTGAATGCAGATGAAGACATGGGTGAAAGTGTTTTTCTTCTTTTTCACTACCCTTCATTCCTTCCCTTGATTTCACAGGCATCACCCAGTATCTCTTTGTTTTATTTTTATTTTTTCAATTATCTGTATTAGTCATGATGGTATAGTAGCTGTAAACTTCCCACAGGTCAAGATTCAACGATACTGAATTCTGCGCTGCTACGCAGCAACTGATACTTTCAGTGGAACTTTTAAAGAAGCTGGTAAATAATACACACAGTATATGAAACTACAGACACATTGTAAAGAATATCTGCAACAATAGTCACATTCTGTTGCCTCCAAATTACAAAATGACCATTCACTACATGTATCAGACTTCAAACAAACCTGAAGAAAGACTTGAAGTAATGGCCTGAGAAAGACTATGAGGTGAAAACTGAGTTTGACTAGAAACCTTTCTAAGCTACACCAGGCAAGAAGAACAAGGATTTTTGGGAGAAAACCCAAACTGGAGAAGAAGCACCTTTCTGATTAAAGATTTAGAGCTCAGCACTGGTCATTCTAGATCTATTCAGAAAACTTAAATCTTGGACCAAAAAAACCAAACCAAACCAAACCAAACCAAACCAAAAACAACAAAAAAACCACCACCATTAAAATGGCTGGCATTCCTGCACAAACATCTCTGGTTCAAATTGATACTGGGACAGCACTCAAGGCCAAAGTCTTGTCTTTCTACACAGTAGAACGTGTTCTTCTGTGTGAAACTAAGGACAGGTAAGTATTTGAGCCATGAACATGAACATCTCTTGATTATTCTTTGTTCACACAAAACTCAGAGATGCAAACGGCAGCTGCAATTCTATTTGCCAGTATACCAAGTTATGCAGTTCACAAGCAGTACTTCCCCTTACTCCCAGTGTCCCCAAAGGCTTCAAACAGACTCAGAAAAATAAATCAAAGAGCTTGCAAATAGCAAAATTTTCCATCCATTGAATATATTTTCAGCATCAATACTGCAAACTCAATTCTGTTTTCTAAGGACTTGTTATTTTAAAATGCTTCAGAGATACTTGATCTCTTCTGTTTTTAAAAGATTATCCAATAGACTTGTCAGCAAATTACTCTAGAGAAAGAAAGGAAAGGAAAGGAGATCCAGCACGGGACTGTTACCTGCCATCTGGAGGGGTTTAACAAATTATACAGATTGGTGTTATTTGCACCCAGAGCTCAATCACTTAAAAAGCATGTCCATCCACTTGCATTCAGTAAGTTCCAGCTGGTGACAGAAACCCCACAAAGAAATCTTAAAATATAAAAAAAAGTATTCTTTTCGATCTAAATTTCTTATATCCTACAAAACCCTGATGCTTCACTATTAATATAAACTATATACATTAGATTGGAAGATGCCGAGGGAAATTGTAGACAACTAATTACCTATCTGTTGACAGACAACAGAAATTTTCAGTTCCTTGAAGTTGCAAAATAAAGCTCAAATTCTAACTAAAAATTAGATAAAAGAATGCAAAAGTAGGCATACAGGATGCTAAACTGGTAGCTGGAACCAGTGGATAAACAGATGATGAGGAACGTAAGTGGTTTTTGTGGCAAAGTAAAGTAACAAGAAAGAACAGTGCATACCCTAAGAGAAGTTCAAGGCAAAGTCATTACAATCTTGGGGGCACCCAGTGAATACAATGACCAGACACCCCTCTAGACAACCCTCTAGGATCATAAAAGGACTTCCAGTAGGAGGTGGACGCATGTAAATCAGTTCTAGGAAAAGTGATGTTTATGTACTACCTAGGAAGCATGCTGTAATGAATATGCATGATCACGATGGAATAAATACCCTGTTGTAAAGTTTCATGACACACATTCAATTAGAGGAAAAATCCTCCAAATGTGTCCAGAGCTGCAATAAAGAGTGCCTGCTTTCTAATACTTCAGATTGTGTTAGAAAGTTCATTCTTAGCCAATTTCGGTGTCACTGAAACTTTTTATCATTAAATAATTTTGGAGGAACTGCATTTTCTTACAACAGGCATGATCTGACTAAAAGTCACAGCATTTCTTTTACTTGTCTTACAAATTTGGTGCAAGACAAAAAAAAGGGTTGCCTAATCGGTATAAACAGAAGCACCCATGTACTTCTATTTATTAAATCATACACATGGAATCAGTGCTTAACTAGGAAAAAAAGTAAAAATTTTACAAGGAAAAAATCAAAACAGAAATTTCAGAATTTCTTCATTTTCACATTACCTATATTACTTCTACAAATAAATTTTTAATGTCTTAATAAATTTTTAAATGTTCAAAGAAATGTCCACAGATTGCACATAAAAAGGAAATCTACATACAAAATTCGAACCATTTTCACTATGGACAGGTCTCTACATTTTCCTACATCACTTCACGAACATATTATAATGTTACACATGCATATATATAAGCAACTCTATGTTATATTTATGTATATTCAGTTACTTTTTTCTCCTTCAGCTTTCGAGATGCACATTCAATTTAGATGCTACCAAAAAAAATCTTTTAGTGCAGTAAATATACAACAAAGGTATTCTTAAAGGAAACCAGTGTCAGCTGCAGGCCAAGACAAGAGAAGAGAGTAAAATATTTTAATTATTGGAAGTTTTTCTTCATATTTTCGGCAATTAACACACACACACATATATATAGCTGCATTATGCCCAATTCTATGCCATTTATAAAAGCAGATGAGAAACTAACTGCTGCAAACATCTTAAGATGAAAATTTTATAGATTCAGACATGTCTAAGTACCTCTGCTACATGACAGTTTTATTCTTTTTAAAAGCAAATGGGAAAGAATTCTTTACCATGTAATAACTATTTTTGCCATGTTTTGCGCACATGTATTCTATTTCTAGCACGCTACCACCAAGCACACGAGATCAGATTCTTTTTGCCAGCAGGTTTTCTCTGCCAAGGATATAAATGGCTAAGCAGGCTCAGTTCCCTCACCAATAAAGAAATCAGGTGCCACAGGCACTTAGTACTCCAGAGAAAAGCGTTAACTCATACACTGCACTGTGACAATCTATCTCAGAAAACTGTGAAGAAAACTAGCATCCTTTCTTCACAAATCAATATGACAAATACCCACATATGTGAAATGAGCATTTCAAATGGAAGAGACTACTCAATTTGACTTAATATTTATGGAAGAGATCTGGACTTTAGACACTGCAGTGGAAAGTCAAATGTTCAGAGGTACGTAACAGAAACTAAAAGGAATTAAGTTCCTCATCTAAGAACAAATGTATTTAGCAGGGCCTAGCCAAATTTATCTTATCAATTTAGTATGATCAGGGCTAATCAATAATCCCTAACTTCCTGTTAAAGTCATCTCCACATGGTTTTAGTCCCTTTAAAACCACACAGTTTTAAACCATTTTACATGCATCATAGATGAGTGAGTGTTAAGTTCTGACAAGAAAACGGATCCATGAGCATGCTTTGCTTTCTTTCAAATAAGATTTGAAGAGTGAAAATTACATGAACTAAAATAGCTAGCCTCCGCCATAATCATGTTAAAATGGGTCTTGTATCATGAAATCATAGCATTGTTTAGGCTGGAAAAGACCTTTAAGATCACCAAATCCAATCATTCACCTAGCCCTTGTCCCTAAGTGCCATATCTACACACCTTTTAAATACCTCCAGGGATCTTGCTGGACTCAAGCAATTTGTTCAACACCCCTACTAACCCATCACAATCACCAAACCATGAACAACTTGCTATTACAAAAAGACAAAATTCTATCTAATACAGTCCTCTGTGTTTTCCACGCCATTACATAAAACTCTATCTAAAATAAGCGAAGTTGTCTTGGAAATCTAAAAATGTATTTATTACCAAGAGTGAAATTAATTTGAAAGGCTAAAGTTCCTGAATTGTCTTAATGCCAGTTATGATACTAACCCAGTTCTCAAGACATCTGAAAAAAAAAAAAAAAAGTGTAAAATTAAAGGTTTTCATTCTTAAATATAAACAACTTTTTCTCCATTCCAAAGTTTGAAATTAAAGGCTTAAAGCAAAACCAGATTGCTGATGCAGGTCTATAAAGAAAGACAGTCAAACAATATTTCAAAATTCAGGAATATATCTCCAATTCACAATCTAATACCTAATATTCTAAGGTGCTGCAATTCCAGACTCCAAGAAAAAAATGCAGCATGTGAAGCAGTGAGAATAACAATACCCATAAATCATCTCCCAAAGTCTGTGTAACTGCTAACCATGAAGAGTCAGAGGTACAGAAAGAATCTTTTCCCAAAACCTGGGTTCTACCAGAAGAGTGCTAAGGGTACTTTTGGATTAAAAATTAGTTAAGGAGCACCTCCCTAAATACTAAGTTCTTAATTAAGAATTCACCACTGTATTCTGAAAATAGAATGGGGAAAAGAATAACCCTCTAGGGATGCAACACCTGTCAGAACAGGCTTAAAGTGACTTCAAGCATCCCTGTAGCAAAGCTAAAAAGGAGTACAGTAGCAATACAGCAATGTTGGTATTAATTTTTGACATTTTTTAAACTAATCCAGCTAATGACTCCAGATTTCATTTTTCATGTCATACAAAGCCATAGTTTTGTACTGCTTGACTGTGGATAGCAGGTAAGCCCCCACTCAGTTGCCTTCTCACTGCACAGCAGGATAGAGAAATGAAAAGAATGGCAAAAGCAGTGGGGAGGGGGACCCACCTTGCATGTTGAGATAAAAGCAGTTTAATAAATACAAGGAGAAAAAAGAAGAAAAAAAACTATGCAAAAGCAGTCATTCCCCACCAGCAGACCAATGTGTCTCCAGTCCTGAGCAAGGTCTACTTTGGCAAAACAACTACCCAATTTTACTGCTGAGTCATGTTACAGAATATTCCCCTGCTCAATTCAAGTTGGCTGTGCAGCTGTGTCGTGCCCCAGCCTCTTGCTCACCCTCAGATGTCTGACTGGCACAGTGAGAAGCATAGGGGACCTTGATGTTGTGCAAGCACTATATAGTGACAACTAAAACACTGGTGTCTTTTCAACACTGTTCTGGTCACCAGTCTATAACACAGCACCATATGGGCTGCTACATGAAAAATGAACTCTAAACCAGACATGCCCAGTACAAGTTTTAAAGATAAGACCACTAGTAATTAATGCATTTGTTACTACACACATCAACCACAGAGAAAAAAAACTCAAATACTTCAAAATAGCTACAGGGAGGTACAGAAATCTAAAATCTGATATATACAAGGTTATCAGAGGACTCATCTGAACTGCCCTGTGGCTTCAAAGAGCTTAAAGTTTAGATATTCAATCAACAGTTATCTAGCTTTAAGACACCTGCAGGACACAGACCATAGCTTGCTTAAAGATAACAAATTATACCATACTAAGATTATTTCTGAACAGGAGAATCTCAAGAAGACTTTACTCACTTCCACAGAAACAAAACTGTTCAGATACAGCATCCTCCCCACCAGTCTACCCTACCAAATCAAAGACTTCAGCAGCACTGAATTCCACAGTCCTTTCACTTTGATTCACACACAAACATCAGAAGCGGTCTGGTGACAGTTATGCAGGTTTCCAGTTAAATCTTTCTTTATGACAGTCAAGTTCATCTACGCATCTTTAACATGTAAGCAATTACAGGAATTTTTCTCAGGGTGTCATGTATGCCAATAGTCTTCTAATTACATGCTTCAATGATACAAGATAAAAAATGAGGGAAAAAAAAGTGTGATGCCTATGAGCACCTATACATGAAATTCAATACAACTCCCAAGCAGTCCTAAGCACTGCCACAAGGACTATATTCCAAAAGTCAAATCCAACTACAACAAGGATATGAAATACAGGAATTCATTTACTTATGCAACCTAGAAAACATGGGTTTGGATAAACCTGATAGAAATAGTATAGAACAACTGTTTTTAAACCAAAAATTGCACTTGCAGCACATAAATAGCCATTAAAGACACATTTCCAAGCAGCAAAAGCTGCAACAAGCCAGCGACATCACCAAAGACATCTGTGGACCAAACCCTTGAGAAGCATATTAAAAAACAGACAAACAAGTACAGAGGAAAAGCATTTCTGATTATTCTCTAAATATTTACATAAAAGATTTTATGTATTTTATATACAGAAAGCAGAGCCTCTTTATTAGAGCAAATGAGAAAACAAGTTGTTCAACTACCTAGGGACATCCACACAGTTTTCCCAACATAAATGTTCTGCATCCATCTGGTATCTCTTTCATTTTAATTTAGTCTATTCTGGTAAATCCACTCCAGAAAAGATTTCACTATTTGAAAACTTATAACATTATAAGTAAGGTCTGTATGTGTGTTTCTCTGCTCTAGGTACTCAGGTGAGGTATCCCAGTGAGGTACCTTTCATTGCTTCATAATCATCAAGATGTCACTTATATTTAAATTCTGGGATATGCTGAAGGTGCATATCCCAGCTATTCACCGTTCCTGCCTGTGTCAAGTTTGGACAACAAGTCACTACAAACGTCTGCTCTGGAGACTGCTATATCATTTGTGTAACAATCCAAAAGATCTAGAGCATTGTGTCAATTTCAAGCATCTCAAGAAACTTTAGAAGTCTTCCAGTTTTCAGGATCCTACTTGATTTACTTATTTGTAAGCTATATGGTTATATTTATTTCAATTCATTAAATGACTGTCAAGTCATTTGGTTATAAAAGTCTTAGCTGTGAAGGTAGACACCAACCCACTATTTACCATCATAAAAAACAAGCTGCATGTCCAAAATTTTTACTCCACATGATATAAACTAGATGTAGGAAGGGAACTCAAAAATGACCAACTGTTTCCTTCAAACATTTGTCTCCCTAGGTTTTCTATACAGCTACTCAGGGGATACCCTGAGCACAACTCTGACTGCCATACACAGAATCCAAACAAATAAATTTCTCTTATCACCAGTATATTTATGCTTTCTAACTACTTATCCAGACATAAAAAATTACTTTGTACTTAATATTTCAATTTAACAATTTCAGGCATTCAATTTGATCAATTTTCCCCACGTTTTTATAATTTTTAATGGCTTTGGTAAAGTCATTCCATTTCTTGTTACCCTCCTCCGGATAAAGAACTAACCAAATACCACTGCCTCAGAGATATATATTTTACCTAGAACTTAGCTAATATTTTAGGTGGCTTTCACTGGAAAAAATATTTCCAGAAAATACTACATTCATTGTGTGCATTTGTTGTAATGGACTAAAAGCCTAAGACAATTTGTTAAACTATTAAAAAAGAAAACATTTTTTAAATATATTTTATAATCAGTAACTAAAACTTACAACACCCTCACTATGTTCTCCAATAGCCAAAGACACACTTTAATTCTGCTTGTGTACTTCCCAGAACACATAAGCCAGCTGAATGACACCAAATATAGTATAGCCTTCTGTTCCTCAAAATTAGTTCTAAAGACAGATATCCATCACATAAAAAAAGCCCAGATTTCAAGTACCTGAAGTAGGTGCTGTATTTCCACGTAACTGTATTAGAGTCCAGCCTTTGGTAAATATTATACTAGTAAAACACCAGCTTGATCAATCAAATTAGGTAACTGTCTACAAAATGTTGATTCTGTTTGGCAAAGCTCACCACACAACCAGAGGACCAACTCAGACAGATTTGGATCTTTTTAGTAAACTTTAAGTAACAGCATGGATCTCAACTTCAAGATGGTTTCAACTCTACTGAGGAAGGAGAAAGAAGAATGCTTCTATCATTGGAATAAATAAACCTTTACATTTCCATTTTTTATCAGATGTCACAAGCCACACAAGAGAAGGAATGGTCAGATGTTCTGTTTCATCATCTTGAAAAAGCAAATCTCAAAATTGCATCAATCAAGGAAAAATACTGCTAAAAAAGATGACTCTCTAGCTGGAGCTCATAATTTATCTTCCACTTATGGCCTGATCTTAAATTTGTTTTTTATTTTGTGCTCACAAATCACAGTGAGCTATAGTCTACAGCTCATTCAAGACCAAAAAAGGAAGAAAAATGGCATGGAAATATCCACAACTAGCATCACAGCTGAATTCATCCAATTACCAGAAACTTTTTTTTTTTTCAAGTTTTATGCTATGGCAATATTAGCTATGAATAAAGTTGTCTCTACTTCCACTAGACCCTTAGAAATATTTGACACAGGAGACAAGTACACGGTGGTTGGAAGTACTTTCAATTCAAAATGTCTGTATTCAGTGAAAGAATGGAATCCCCCTTAGACAGAAATATAAGGTTTTTATAAATTGCTCCTGGTACTAAAGAAGTAACTAAACTGAAGTTGTCATTAGAGAACTTCAAAACTAGAGGACAGACGCTATTTCATACACAAGTCTTCAGAGCACACAACACAGGAAGAGAGAGTCATCTAAACAGATGTCATGCACAAGCCTTAAGAAAAAATCCACCGCAAGTTAGGGATGGAAAAAAGAACAAAGCAGTTACATATTTAGTCTTTTCTGCTGAAGTTATTCCACTTTAGCTTCTGTATCGTACTTATTACACAGCTCTGGTCACTACTCACTCAATTGGAGAGAAATCTTCCTGACTACTTTTATTTTAGACCATTTTTTATACAAGTTCCTCTGAGACTTTATATTACCAATCCACTCTCAATTTCATAGCTCTTTAAGAATAAAGGTCTTGCCTCAATCTTACTTTGAAAAATCCATAATAACTGGATGTGGTAGGTTAACTTAGGCTCTCTGCCAGTTCCCCTCCTCAGTAAGACAGGGAAGAAAATACAATTAAAAGCTCATGGATCCAGATAAAGACAGGGAGATCACTCACTTGCTACCATCATGCACAAAACAGAATGGACTTAGGAAAGATAAATTTAATTTATTGCCAATAAAAGATGGATAGTGAGAAACAAAAACCAAAATAAATCCATCTTCTCCCCACCGTCCCTTCTTCCTTTTTTCCTGGCTTAACTTGATTACTAACTCCCCCACCTCTTCCCACTGCTGTGCAGAGCAAAAGGGAGGGGGAAGGGGGCTTGCAATTAGACCATAACACTTCATCCCTGCCACTGCTTCCTCCTCACTCTTTTTCCCTGCAGGATCCCTCCCAAACAATACAGTCTTTTCCAGGACTTCCCATGGGAGACACAGTTCTTCAAGAACTTCTTCAGCATGGTCCTTTCCACAGGGCACAGTACTTTAGAAACAGACTTCTCCAGCATGGGTCCCTCATGGGCCACAACTGCCAGAACATCTGGTCCTGTATAGGCTGCTCTCAACAGGTCACAGCTCTGACCAGGAACCTGCTCCTGACTGGGCTCTTCATGGGCTGCAGCTTCCATCAGGCGTGTCCACCTGCTTCAGCATGGCGTTCCTCATGGCCTGCACTGTGGATATCTGCTCCAGATTGGTCCTCCATGAGCTCCAGGTTGACAAGCTGCTTTGACACAGTCTTGTCCTTGGGCTGCAAGAGAACCTCTGCTTTGGCACTTGCAGCACCTCCTTCCCTTCCTTGCTTCTGATCTGGGTGTCTGCAGGGCTGTTCCTCTTGCATTTTTTTCTCACTCTGCTCTCATGGCTGCTGCACATGGCTCTTTACAATTTCTAATACATATGTTATAACAGAGGTGCCACCATCACTTAAAGACTTGGCACTGGGCGGTCATGGGTCTGTTTTGGAACTGGCTGCAGCTTGCTCTGTCGAGTACCAGGACAACTCCTGGTCTCTTCTCAGAAAGGCCCATGTGAAGGTAGAGGAGCATTTGGAGTTAGCTGACTGAGGTACTTCCAAAAGAAAGCTATTCAAACCATTTTTTCTCACAGGGATTTTTTTCTGTATATAGACTAGAGGATCAAACCACAATCCTAACGGCACTCTTTACTGGCTCAGTTGTTCAACACATGCTCCAGATAATCATGACAGGAATTAGTCATTCCAGAAAGACGACAACAAAATTAAGAAGCCAAATCATCTGTCGAACAAATGCAAGCTGTAGAATGCGAAGGTAACAGATGACTGTGCGCACACTCACAAGACAGAGCTGCCGCAGGGCTGACCAACCTGACGCATTTCACGTCACTGATGTTGCTCTAGGGGAAATGCAACCGTCATTGAGCCTAACAGTCTACAGGCAGCTAACATCACTTGGAGTCTGAACACTGGTGAAAGCTTGGAATGAGAAACAGAAAAGAACCTAGCTACAGCCTTCACCAAAAGCCATTTATTTGGGGGAATGAAAGGTACGTACAGCAACATTATATTCAGAAGACACTAAAACACTTTCATGTGTGATCTGAATGCTCAAGAGGGAAGAGTGGAGTAATACACAAACTCTCTTCTCAGTTTCTGGTGCAGGTGCTGAAATCTGGACAACCAAGTATGTTCTGGGAAAGTATACACTTTCTCCTTGCTTGTTTAACAGAGACTGCAAGAAAAAAGGAGACTACACCCACAGAAATACCTCCCTACTACTCCTGCTAGTTCTATAAAAATAAGAGTAGGTCAAGTATTTGAGACCTGTTATGAAACTCCTCTACTCCTCCACGTCAAAACCCCACAAACAAAGAAGTCTTCAAGGATCCCCTCTACCAGGCTTGTCTGCTTCACAAACTTCCGACAGAAAAACTGCACCAGCTGGAAGTGGCAGCCAGGAATTAGACTCCATATAGCCAATTTAACCCTGGAACCAAAATTCTGATGCAGACAATTTATGCCAACAGGAAAAGCATTTGGGTTGGCTTTACTCATACCACAGATTCAAATAGTGAATTTTTTCTGGCAGAGAGATTACTTCTGCTTTTCCAAGAAGGGAGTTGGCCAAGCTGCAGCAACTTTTAGGTCAAAGTGGTTTAAAGAGCTCAAATACCCAAATTTTTCAAACTGTCTTGAAAGCCTGTTACAACGACAACAGCAAAAAGTTAACTGTCTATATTCTGTCTCAAAGATTTTTTAAATAAGGTCTCCAAAGAACATTTTTAAAATATGTCAAGTAAAAATTGTACCAAAGCTTGCTCTCTTTGTATGCACACATACACAAAGCAAATAACCCATCAACCTCACAACCTCTATTTCATATAGTCCAGATCACTTTGAAAAAACAATACTGAAGAGAGACTGTTCTAAACACTTACACTATAAACAAAGTCACTACAAAAGTCTCAAAAAGTTTCAAGATCTCGTCCCAGAAAGCTCTCTTAACTCTCCGATGCAAATCACAGTCACCACAAAGATCTCAAAAAGTTACAAGTTCTTGTCCCAGAAAGCTCTCTTAACTCTCCGATGCAAATCACAGTCACCACAAAGATCTCAAAAAGTTACAAGTTCTTGTCCCAGAAAGCTCTCTTAACTCTCCCATGCAAATCAAAATCCCGAAGCAGCATGTTCCTCTAGTCCTTCTTCTCCTTTATGAGATACTAGGATTTTTTCTGTGTATCAACAGAGGAGGGATGGATGCAGGGAAACGGACAACAACTCACACACGAATTTTTAAGAGAAATGATCCCTGACTGGACTTGGACAGTGAGAGTTAAGCAACTCTCCTGGTTGTTCAGGCACCAGAGGAACTACCCTGAATGGTAAATCAGTAGCAAGGGGGTTTATTTATTAGCATGAGTCATAAACTGAACCAATGGACTATGGGCCAGTAAGTTTCTGCCTGAGACAAATACATGAGGAGTACGTTTTTTTAATGCCTGCTTCACAGGACATGAAAAGAGGGCTGGAGGAACATGACAGTACCAAGAAAAACAACAATACAATGAACAGCAAAAAAAAAAGTGAAAAGTTGGAAGGAAAAGAATATAAAAGGAATCTTTCTTTAATCACTATAACCATCAACATATAAAACTGTTTAAAAAGGGAAGAATATTAACTGATCTCAAATATCCATAGTTTTCAATGGCAACATATAGCATAAGCCCTATTTCATGCCATCAAATACACTGACAAGAGTGGGTGAGATGAGAAAAAATAGAAGAAAGCAGGAGACCTAGAACCATACAGTAGTCTTCAGTTCCAGCCAAAACATTTCCCAAGGTAAAATTCTATTATAACTAGAAGTTCTATAAATATTATTTTAGCTTTTATTCAAAGCCTTAGAAAATTGAACAACAAAAGCTTTAAGGTGCAATATTAGCCTGTTCAACTCTTCAGACCAAAGCCATTATCAAATACTGTCTGAAACCAAAAAAAGTACTCTTAAGCAATGCATTTTATTTGTACCTTTTTTTCAACCTCATGTAGTTAAAATCAGAAGCTCTAAGATTGTATCCAGAATTACCCTGATTGAGCAGAGAGGTTGGACTAGATGACCTCACTGAAGTCTCTTCCAACCTTATCCATTCTGTGAACATATCGACACAAAATTAGGTTTTGCAACAACTTGTGGATACTGCCTCCTTTCTTCCTCACAGAACCGTATCACCCAACACAACTATGTATTCTTACTTCTAGAAATATCTTGAAGATGAAAAAGCCTAAAAATCTGCTCATAAAAAGTGCCTCAGCAATATCACTAATATACATATGTTAAAATTATATTAATAATGAAAAATCAAGCTATTCAAACTGGCTATGTGAACGTAATTTGGCCCCTTGTGTGAACACAGCACAGCCCATGACTACTTGATCACAGACACTTTACCCATGGCACACCTGCCTTATTCCATGCATAAGCCTATGCCCTCCTCAAGAATGGAACACTGTTAGGAAATAAAAAGACCCCTGTACAGAGTCCTCACCGGCTCTAGCTGTAGAATGGGGCAAGTACGCAGCCGCAACTTAAATAAGCTAGGACTGGTCCCACATGTTCACTCCAGAAAGGCCAATACTTTACTTATTTGGTTTCAGATGGAGAAAGAAAGGAGCCAAGAAGTGACTCAGTGCCAGAGCATTTCTAATGGAAGCATAAGAAGCCCTCATAGACATAGTCTATGCATAATCATAGACATCCTTAACCCCAGACATGCAAGTCTTTGACTTCTGGGCGTCCCCTTTGATCAGTGCTAGAGCATTAATGAGGAACTTTCTGCACCCACAGATGCATGAAGTATTAAAAAGGAGACACAAAGAAAAGAGTAGGTAAAGACTCAAATTGAATTTTTATGCAGAAATGAAAAAATATGTTTTCTGGCACATCTCTACATTCTTTTATACAACTCCATTTTTGTCCCACTCCCATTTCACCATGTGAAAATTCCATAATTTGAAATCATACCCAAATCTACATCAGTCATCAACAGAGTTTAAATCTTTTAACCATCCACACTGTTACTTTGTGAAAAATGGTTGGATGTCATGTTTCGTGGACTAGGCCTTAGAAGGAAACAAGACACTTGGCTTGTGGCTTTCACAGATATTTGTTGATAGCTAAGGAATGGCAGGATTTAATGATCTTGGACTTCATTCCACACATAAAAGGGAACTACATTCTAGGACAAAGTTTCCCAATACGCTGTCTGTAAAACATCAGATGGTGGTCCAAAAAATAATCATAAAAGTGTATTTTTAAAAGCCTAAGTTCCCTTACATGTTAGCAAGAAAACATTACTGATGAAATACAAAAAAATAAAAACATCCCAGGTTTAGCCTGACTAAATAGCACTATAAGGCTTAAGAAAATGTGACATTTCACAAGATGATCCTTGCATTTTTTAAGGAAATTAAATGTTCTTGAAGCAACACATTCTCCTTTAACATTTAAGTTTGAAAACACTTTTCTGTTCTACTGAATTTCCTGAGTCCCCTGCAGAAAATGCCTTCTTTTCATCCAGTATGTTCCTCTCTTCATCTTACTTCCCTAAGCTGTTAACCTGTTTTTTCCAGATCTCACTATGCTTCCTCTATTATTATTCTCTTTAGAGACACCCACTAAGGTCACCTACTGAAGCAATACATTCATCCATCCACTGTATACTTTTTGTCTATTTTCATCAACAAACTCTGCCTCAAGTATTCTGGTTACCACTGCTGGAACATCCTTTATTTCACTTGTTCAGCTACAAGAATCTCCTTTCTTTGGAACCTCGTTTTACCCATCACTTTTTTAAAATTACAGACACCTAGTTCCCACCCTATCACAACTCTCCGGGTTAAGATCCAGATAGAGCTACCCAGCCCTTGTCTTTCAGAGTCTTCTTTTCAGGATTAATTTTCCTTCCTAATTTCCTTGTATCTTCTCTATTGTTATGTGCTAATACATACTCTGAATTGCTTGATATTTTAAGCCAGATAAGCAAGCAGCAATGACTATGTTAAATCTTAATACCAAAACAGCTCTGAAGAGACAGCTAACAAAAAATACTGGAGATGTACTTGGAGCTCACAAGTACAATAATAGTCGCATATCTGAGATAGTCTCCCTCAAAACCAGTATTTCTACTCCCCTATTTCCAATATACCACTACTACAAAATTCAAGCATGTCAAATAAAAAACATAGTTAAAAAACCCCAACAGCCATCTTTTTATTTCACGTACATAACATTTAACTTGAAACACCATTTGCATGTGTTGCTCTGATACTTCATTCTTCACCAGTTTAAAAACTACAGTTTTTAAACCTTTTTCACCGAGATGACTAAAACTTAAAACTTCTTGATTTAAAACAACATACAACCTTTAAATTAAATATGTTGATTAATACATATACATGTAACCTATGTATATGTATTACTAAGTACTGAATTGATTGTTCCCTTTTTTCCAAGACAAGTATTTTCACAAGTCTTGTAAGTGACAAATTGTATCTGCATGAGAATGGACTTACTAAAAGCAACAAAAAGAATTTTAAATGCAACTAAAAGTGCTTAGATATGTTACATATTAAAAAAATTGGAAAAACTATTTTGCATCTAAAACTAAAATAATTACGTTATTTGGGGCTATCAAGCATAACTAGATAAATGATCAGAAAAGTAAAACTTCAGGACTGATCTATTTCTTGACAGTTCTACTAATATATTAGAAACAACAAACTGTTGTTTTCTGTTTTCAGTTTCAAATGGATTTAAATTAAATTTGAATAAAGTAAGAACTGGTTGAAACATTTTTAAATAAGAAGACTATACACTTGGTATTCACAAAACATACTGCTGTATGAATTGATCTTGACATGTCAGCAAATTCTGTTTCCCAGCATCTGGTAGTTGAGAGCTTTTGCTTTTCTGAGCACTTTGGCAAGACACATGTAACTGTTGGATATGTAGGCTGGGGTGTGTGTTTTTTGTTTAGATTTGTTTTTAATTTGAGAATACATTCAGCCTGCAGTAACATGCATACGCATCATGAAATTTTATGTTTACATATGTTTCTTTAATTAAAAGTTCAAGTTAATGCGTTTAAATAGAGGTTTGATACAGCTTTCTACAAAGCCTCTACAAAATTATTTGCACCTTATTCTGACATACTTGCAAGAGCTTATAGACAAATTAAATGATTTTTCGCCATCATGGTTAAATTATTACATATTCTGAAATACTTTATGACACAGAAAGAATAAACCCACTATTTGATTTATGTTAGCAATTGAGGAAAATCATACAAAAATGTTTTGTTTGCTACTGAGATCAATATATAAAAAAGACATGTTTCCTTGGAATCTGGGCCTTTTTTTTTTTTAGTGCAATAAGAGAATACAGATTTCCAGCTTCTCAGGAAAATTAAGTTTGCATACCAGCACAGAATATCCCCGGGACTTCACTCCGGAATATAACAGTTCGTACTTTCTTATCAGATTTCAAAGCATCCACAGCTTTTGACATCTACAGAGAAAAGGAGGAAGGGGAATAACCAAACACTTTTTAAAGTGCTTCATTCCAATACTTCACCTTTATGCTAAAAACTATTCTTTTCACTTACCATTTTTACAAGGTTTTTGCTAAGTGCATTCTTGGCATGAGATCTGTTTAATCCAAGCACCACAATTCCTGGAGGGGAAGAAAAATCATATCATTGTTAGAATGTAGCAAAATATGTCCCATCTATGTAAGTTATTATTATTTTGAAATTATGCAAAAGGCATTGAGGACTTCAAAAAAATGCTAGCATAATCACTACCGAGTTTCTGAAAGAAAATAAACTGATTTACACCTTTCAATACTCAACAGAAATTTCATTTACTTGAGGAACAAAAATATGGCCCTAACGCCTTCATGGGGAAAGAGTCCTTACAAAGGTTGAAAGTAGAATTACACATTTCATGTTTGTACATGAAGTGCTGACATGCAATCAGGAAAGATGCTTAATTGTAAAGCAAATTTCCATATTTAGAGAGCCTGTCTCCAGAGACTTCTTAAAGCATGAAGTGCTATCGCAGCAAAGACTAGCAACTCCTATACAGGTAAAAGAAAGTCATGAACAAAGAAAAGAATGCCACCAATGGGAAACTTGTATTTTTGTTTAAAAAGGAACAAAATCACACAAAAATTCTCCCCTGAAACACAAAAATCAAGCTCAGTGCTTGGTACGTGGCTCCAAAGACACATTCACTGCTCCCTTAGTCCAGTTACAGATCAATTGTCTCACTGACTGATTACCTGTGCATTGGTTTGAATGCTGCAGAAGAAACAAAAATTGTCTTTATTTTGCCCCCCTCACCTTAACAGGCATGATTATCAAACAGGAAAATTCTGAAAAGTTTATTTTGGTAATGCCTGAGTTTACCACGGCTATAGCAATCTTCTAGACAATTACTGCCTGAACCCAACACAACTGCCCGAGTTCAAAACACCAGCACACAGTCCTGATCCCACCCTAGTAACATTTTATCAATCAGGACCTTTTTTGCAGAGAATGCAAGTACAAGGGGAGAAAAAGGACTAGGGCACCAACCAGGAATGAAAGGCAGAAAGGGAGCTCTATCTCAAACAAAAATGCCCACAGTATTGCCATCAACCTACAAGATAAAAAAACAAATTCCAGAAACTCAATATTTGCCCAGGTTCATTACCTCACCACTTAGCTTTGAATGTACAATCTATACATAATCTTGCTCTCATAGCCTTCCCTGTCACATCAATGCATACTGCTGCTTCTGTTTCTGGAAAACCAGTCCTCCATAAGGACTGACCCATTAGCGTTTGAGCTCCCTTCCTCTGCTTCCTTCTGCATGTATGTGCACCCACATGCACACAAGACAAGATGGAAAAGAGCTCCTGCTCCTTCTGCAGTTACCAATTTGAAGACAAAGTCTTCCATTTGCCAGCTACCACTCTCAAGATTCAAATAAAAATGGTGTCAAATGCAAGTAATAAAGCATACCGGCCTTTCTTGCTCCTAAGGTACAGTCAATTGCTAAGTATAGATACTTCCTAAAAGTGGAGAGGAGCCAGGACAACCCAAATGACCTTCTCTCCCTTGCTCTACAAGCCTGAATTTGCGTGTTTATCCCTATGGCTGGAGGTATTCATACAGGACCGCCTGCAAAGGCCACTATTCAGCACTTACATAGGAATCTGTTTATGTTCTGTTAAGCAGAAAGGAGTGGTGCTGTAGCACTTTTCTTCAGCTGTTACAACTTCTTCTCCAGAAGGAGGATCGCTCCATATTCAAATACTCCATATGTTCAACACAAGTAGATTAGGCAAAAAGCAACATCCCACGTTAAAGCAACAAAAAGACCCTTCACGCTGACTTCACTGATTTTCAGGCACGACAAATCCCATGCTTGAATAAACTAGAGATGCCATTATCCCAAACCATACTTCAGTCAGGAAATAGAGTCCTTTTCAGAAGCATGTTATACTTAATGGCAATGACACTTGATGACACTTGAATTTTTCTTCTCCCCACTGGAGCCCAAAGACTGCTATTCCACCACCACCAACATTGTATTCAGAAGGAAGTTCCAGTTAACATTAAAGCACTTTAAATATCTTTCCCACAAAGGAATGATTCTTGAAGACGAATCATACAAGTTGATTTATCTTAGCAGTGCTGTATCAAGTCATAAAACCACCACTTCTGCTTCCTTCTACAGGAATAAAAGATAAAGATGGCATCCACCCAGCTGTTCTCTTTTAAGTAAGAAAAAAAAATACGAAGTAATAATTGCAAGAGGAAAGTATAAAAGGTTTGCAAGGAACACCAACATATTGCAGTGACATATACAAAAGACATTCCTTGCAATCACATTTGAATCAGTTTTGTTCTGATATGCCATTACTACAAGACCTGAGCATCCTGAGGATGGAAGGGACTTTAAAGATCATCTAGTTCCAGCCCCCTGCAGGGACACCTTGCACTAGACCAGGTTGTCCAGAGCACCATCCAACCTGGCCTTGAACACCTCCAGGGATGGCGTATCCACAGCTTCTCTGGGAAACCAGTTTCAGTCCCTAACAGTAAAGAATTTCATTTTAATATCTAACCTAAACCTGCTCACTTTCAGTTTAAAGACCTTGTCCCATCACTATAAGGCATTGTAAAAAGTCTTTCTCCAGATATCTTCTAGGTTCCCTTCACATACTGGAATGTGACAGTAAGGCCACCTAATCTTCAGGCTGAACAATCCCAGTTCCCTCAGCCTTTTCTCACAGGAGAGGCACTCCATCCCTCTAATCATATTCATGGCTCCTCTGGACTCGCTCCAACAGGTCCCTGTCCTTCCTGTGCTGGGACCCCAGAGCTGGATGCAGTGTTCCAGGTGGGGTCTCACCAGAGCAGAGCAGAGGGGCAGAATCCCCTCCCTGGCCCTGCTGCCCACGCTGCTTTGGATGCAGCCCAGGACACGTTTGGCTCTCTGGGCTGGGAGTGCACATGGCTGGGTCATGTCCAGCCTCTCACCCACCAGCACCCCAAATCCTTCTCCCCAGGGCTGCTTCCATCTGTTCATCCCCCAGCCTGTGTTGGTACCAGAGCTTGCTCTGCAGCACCTTGGTGCAGCACCTTGCACTTGGTCTTGTTAAACCTCATGATATTCCCATGGGTCAGTTCTTGAGCCTGTCCAGGTCCCTCTGGATGCCATTCCATCCTTTAGGTGTGTCAACTGCACCAGTCTGCTTGGTGTCATTTGCTGAAGGTGAACTCAATGCCTTCATCTATGTCATCAATGAAGATACTAAATCACACTGGTCCCAGTATAGACCCCTGAGGCACACCACTTGTCACTGGCATCCATCAGGACCTGAGCCATTGACCACTGCACTCTGGATGTCACCACCCAACCAACTTTTCATCCACCGAACAGTTCACCCATCAAATCCATCTCTCTCCTGTTTAGAAAGAAGGATGTTGTGGGGAACTCTGTAAAAGGCTTTCCAGATGCCCAGATAAATGACATCGGTAGCAATTCCCCTAACCACTGATGGAGTAACTCCATCATAGAAGGCCACTGGGTTGGTCAGGGAGAATTTGTCCTCAGTGAAGCCATGCTGGCTGTCTTGAATCACCTCCCTATCCTCCATGTGCCTTAGCACAGCATCCAAGATGACCTGTTCCACGACTCTTCCACGCACAGAGGTGAGGCTGATGGGTCAGTAGTTCCCAGGCCCCAGCTTTCTGCCCCTTTTAAAGATGGGTACAATATTTCCCCTTTTCCAGTCACCTGGGACTTGACCTGACTGATGTGACTTTTCAATAATACCTGTTACATTGTCATCTGAAGCATTTAAGCATGGTTCATTTTTCCTAAAGCACATACACGTGCTCTCCAAAATGCCTTAAAATAAACTGTTTGAAAAATCTACTTGTAAAAGAAAAGATATTAAAAAGTAATCAGTAATAAAAATAAGTAGAAATTAGTAGTAATAGTAGTAGCTTTGTTGGTGTATCTGTATGGTATCAAAAACATGACAGATATACTAAGAAGGAATAAGCATTCACATAATGCTAAACTCAATATTAATTTCATAGTTTTTCCTGAGAGCCATCCCCACATTACTTCTGGGACACACTTCAGCACATAATGTGCATCAATGAAAAATTACATCTGCATACTGAAAACTAACTTCATCTTAACTGGCTAGGATCTCCAAGAGACGACAATTCCCAGTGTTATCTAATATAAGGAGCAATATTCCTGTATACTACTTTTCCAGCCTACCATTAGAGGCAAAGCATATACAAATGTATAATATGTTCTCCACTTACAAGTTGCCCATGTCAAAAGAGAAAACTGCCTGTGATATAATTCTCAATGTTTAAGAGAAAAAAAAAGAAGAAAGTAATGCATAATAAAAGCAAAAAATGCCTTTTAGTGAAATAAAGACACATACGTATCTGGAAGATAGCTTCAAAATACCTGTAAACTCCCAGAAACATCCTGATTTCATAGCATCCACTAAATTTAACACTTGAATAGAAAGTAAAGAGATTAGATACCAGTTTAACTTCTGTTTGTATCAGCATGCAGGAAATCTTACTTTATAAAATGGTTGTTATCTCTTTTTTCTTGTACTTTTTAGGGATCAAAACATTCATCCTCAATGTTTGGTAGAAACACATTTAAATGGTAACTTAAAAATAAACCTTGTTTTTAAACACATATTAGTAATTTTGCCAGAGTTCGGAAGAGTCACTACATCTGCATATAAAGTACTTGCAGAATTTTTTAAAATTTATTCTTATTTATTTTATTATTATTTATTTGCATTAAATACACACTCACACAAATGTAATTTTCCATAATTTAAAAAAATAATTTAAAAGTCTGAATTAGGCTTTGAGAAATGGAAGGAGAATCAAAGTAAGTTATTTTTAACTTGTTTCACTTAACTACTCAGATAAACCAAGGCAGACAAGTGGACTTAGAAGTTTATTATTCTAGAGTAGTTTCGTAAGCAAAACAAGAACCTGTGGTGAATATATCATGCACAATTCTGCTGGCTTTCATTAATCATCTTATCAAGAAGTATTTAAGTGAAAAATCACACAGATGTGTACTAACCAGTACTTTATAAAAGCACCAAAACACTCTTCAAAATCCCCTATCTGCACCTGTTTCATCTCTAAGTCCTGCTTTAACTCTTTTCTGAACTTCTTAAATTAGAAGATCTCACCTGGTCAGCCCTGCTTTAAATATAGCAAAAGAAGGGGAAGTTTTTTCTAATTTATCAGCTAGCTATCAGTTTCCAACCTCTGACCAAACAACTTCAACCAAGACCATATTTGGTTTTGCCCATTCCATGTACATTAAAATTCTAACTGATGAAGACCAAAAGCTGTCTTACTCTAAACTGAACTAAAAACAGCTGAGAAATTTGATCATAAATTCTAGTGTAAAATCTAAATTTTATAAATATTTATATCACATTCCAGCAAGTGACACTGCAACACTGGAGTCAAGACTGAAAAGGTATTTCTCCCAATTGCAACTGTAACTTAAAAATCAAAAGCACTAAGTTCATTTAAATTTGTAATGGGATCACTAATGCAACTTGGCTAAGAGTTCTGAAATGTCAACAGCTGTAAAACATTTCAGCCCTAGTGATAATCAAATAGAATCTCAAATAAAGTAAAAGATATATACTTAATTAAAAAATACTAAGACACTGACAGTCATCTTTACTCACAGAAAACTGACACTAAAAGCTTCACAAGTTGCAACATGTGCAGTATATACAGGCATTTTTCAATCACATTCGTCAAAAATCTCACCCCTTTTTTATTCCAGTTCAGGTCAAATTTGGAAGCTGGAAAGACTTGAGTTAAAATTTCAATAACTAGCCTTTGCAAATACAATCTCATTTTAGTTTATGTTTAACAACTTCCCAAGACCTGGGGTATGCAGATCACATGGAAGTCGTATGAAGCAGAACAGTTTGCTACTTTGCCTACAGGCAAAGATTTGTCTAGTGCTACAAGACATGTGCCTGTACGTGAGGCAGGTATAGCCAGTTTTCCTTCCTCTACAGTATTCGCAATACAGCCTTCTCTGAGCTACACGGAAACACCAGGCATGTGCAAGAGCACAACCACAGCATCAAGAAGCATGTGTGTGCCGTAAAAGGCAGTCAGAGAACAGGGTCTGACCTTGCATGGAGTCAAGAAGAATGTAATGGGAGAGTGTGATGAGGCCTTGGGGACACCAGAGTACCATGTGGGAAAGTCTATAACATGAAATGGTAGAGCAGTGGCAGGGCAGAAAAGAGCAAGAAAGACCACAGGGGTGTTTATAGAGCTGGTGTCCTCATTCAGCAGGGATATTACATACTGTAAGCAGATAAATATAAATGAACTTGGCATACAAGGTGAGAAGGGTGTGTGGTAGCACTACAGGGAGGAAGCAGAGCCATGTTTCTTTTGCAGAAATGTTGCCTGCTCTTTGTGCTGCTGAAGAAGGCACATGAAGTTTATGTCTCCTTCTGGCCTACTTCTAGATCCTTGTTCTTATCTTTTTGTAACAAATAGTGTTTGCTTCTGTGTCCTTCTGGAAGTCAATACCAAAGAAAATTCCTTCTGCTGAAGAGAATGTATTAATTAAAAATACACTGATTGAATCCTTCCTTATGATAGTGGCAGTTGCTTTAACATTACAAATATTATCTCCATGTTTGGGGGCATTAGGCTACCTATTCAGTACAAAACACCTTCATAACATTACAAAAACAGTGATTCCTAGCTGATTCAACAGCTGGAACACACCGCCTAACTCTGTTGTGTAATAACAGAAATAAAAGTTGAGTACTATATAAGATCATGATATTTTCTATCACTTCTTGGTAGAGCACAAAATAAACAATGAAAAACACTCTTCTAAAATTTTAAAAACTCTTCATTGCTCCTGTCTTGTCTCTTCCTCTACTTAAAATAATCCCCAAAAAATCTGAATGGAAGTTTTAAATTAATTAGAACTTCCACAGTTGGCTGGAAAAACAGGACTAAAGTAGTACATTTTAAAGGAAGTGGAAGGAGTTGGAAACAGAACTACAACTAAGACAGAAGATGATTTCAGGATCAGATTACATCATCTTTATTATCAACCCCAAATAGTGACAAAAACCTGCCTGCAGATGAAAGCACAGCGTAAGTTTTCCCTTGGAAAAAAAGAATAATCTTCTTAGCCTCATACTAAAATTCAAAGTTTTAAAGTTACCTCTCTGTACATGTATAGAAATCTATGTACAGACATACTCAATTCATGGGCATTTGCCTGAATTGGCAGCAGGTCTGAAATAGCTGAGTAAAGACGCTCAAAGACGTAAACTAACTGAATCTTGGTTCCAAGATATATTCTCCATATAAAGAGATTCGTATGCTGCAGATGATCAAAAATCTATACTCTGGCCTGCTCCATAAAAGTAGGTTTAACATCATGGCTATAAAAGTAAATCCTCAGGAACAGAGCTTGCACTTACTTCTTCTCCACCATTCCTAGCCCTGCTGCATCCACAGGGGAAGGAAGTGACAAACACCAAAGGAAGTGGAACACCTCCAAATCTGGTGAGCACCACATCAGAAGAGGAAGTACAAAGTGTCTGTGCTGTGATACACTGGCTGCAGGTCACTAAGGACAACAGATTTTCTTTCTTTTTTTAACCAGGTGAGTTAAAATAAGACTCTTGGTATAGCTGAATTGAATAAGGTGAGTAGTAGTTGACAACACTAAAAGCAAGAAGGAGGATGAGACGGTTATTAGGAAAGCGGCATGAGATCAGAGAATACCAAAGCCATACCTTCCAGCACAGAAAACACCAGTGTAAGTTCTGTGCCATTCTCTGCCCCCTGCACACAAGCACAAAACTGATGTTGGAAGCAGCGTGACTCTAGCAGTTTGCTGCTAAACTTCATTTTTTCACAATTAGAGTGGCCAACAGATGCCAGCTCAGAGAGTTGTACCTCACAAACACAGTACATATGCTGCAGTATTCTGGAAAAGAGGTGTGATGCTGTTGACACACCTCAAGGACAGGATGTCATCCACGGCAACCAAGACAAGCTCATGAAGTGGGCCCGTGTGAACCTCATGAGCTTTAACAAGATCAAGCGCAAGGTGCTGCACCTGGATTGAGTAACTGTGGTACCAACACAAGCTGGGGGATGAACAGATGGAGAGCAGGCCTGGGGAGAAGGACTTAAGGCTGCTGGTGGGTGAGAGGCTGGACATGACCCAGCCATGTGCACTCACAGCCCAGAGAGCCAAACGTGTCCTGGGCTGCATCCAAAGCAGCGTGGGCAGCAGGGCCAGGGAGGGGATTCTGCCCCTCTGCTCTGCTCTGGTGAGACCCCACCTGGAACACTGCATCCAGCTCTGGGGTCCCAGCACAGGAAGGACATGGACCTGTTGGAGTGAGTCCAGAGGAGGCCACCAGGATGATTAAAAGAATGGCAGACCTCTCCTATAAAGAAACTCTGACAGAATTGGAACTGTTCAGTGTAGAAAAGACAAGGCTTTGAAGTGACCTAATTGCAGCCTTCCACTACATGAAGGGAACCTACAAGAAAGATGAAGCAAGACTATTTACAAGGGCATGTAGTTACAGAACACGGTGGAATGGGTTCAAATTGAAAGAGAGTAGGTCTAGATTAGGTAATACGAGGAAAAGCTTTACTATGAGGGTGGTGAGGTACAGAACACGGTGGAATGGGTTCAAATTGAAAGAGAGTAGGTCTAGATTAGGTAATACGAGGAAAAGCTTTACTATGAGGGTGGTGAGGCACCGGAATAGGTTGCCCAGAGAAGCTGTGGATGCCCCATCCCTGGAGGTGTTCAAGGACAGGTTGGATGGGGCTCTAAGCAAACCTGGTCTAGTACGAGGTATCCCTGCCCATGGCAGAGGAGTTGGAACCAGACAGTCTTCAAGGTCCTTTCCAACCCAAACCGTTCTACGATCCTCCGAAGAGCCAAGAGGGGCCAAGCTGACCCAGTTCTGCCACTGCCATACCGGCAGCTCCCAGCACCGCGCGACGCAACCTGGGCCGCGCTGACAAGGAGAAGGAGGAGCCATCGCTCTCTTCCCGCCCGTCGCAGCCGGGCAGCTCCCTGAGGGCCGCCCTCTCCCTGCCCCGCAGGGGTCACCCCGGCCAGGCCGGGACACCGAGTGCAGAGCCTCCTTCCCCTCGTTACCTTTGTGCTCATCATCCAGGTACCGGACGCGCAGCTCCTCCTCTTCCTTCGCCTGTGAGCCGTAGCTCCTCCCGGCCGCGGGGAGAGCGGCGGCGGTGGCGCCTCCCCACAGCGGGGGCGCGCAGTGGCCGGTTCGGCCGAGGGCGGCGGAGGTCGTGGCGGCTGCGGCTGCGAGCCTGAGCCGGGCGCGCAGGAGGCC
>VZTI01000848.1:48037-88040 GCA_013397865.1 Struthidea cinerea
ACTATCACCTTGCATTTATTATGTTTTACTATTTAAACAGGGTGATAGCTTGTGATTCACAGCGCTTTCCAGTAGAGCCTGCAGTATGCTGAAGACTTACAGTAGAAAGAAATAAAGAAATTTTGTTTGCAGTTGAAGAACATTTTCGTTTATGAGAAGGAATTTTGAAACATCATATCCAATTACATCAATAGAAACAGAGAGGCAGCACTATTCTAAAAGACACAGGAAAAGATAAAAAGGCATTAGAAGCAGAACTAGATTCACTGCAGCATTGCAATGTTGCCTTGAAGCTGAAGGCAGACATTTGGTCATATGCAGTGGCTCCCAGACTGAAGGTCTAGCGAACACTTTTCTGAGCAGAGGTCCGTAAGTGCAGTCAAGCCAACAGATTCATCTCCATTGTAGAAACACCCAGTCATTTTTAAAATGAAGAATTTTAGAAATGCAATTTTCTTTTACATTTCTTTCTTTGTGTAAGAAGTGAAAAGAAAATTTAATTTCTGCTTCTTTTTCCTCTATTAATGTGTAAAACTGCATGATATGATATGCATATATGTGTGTTTTATTGTGGTCATTTAATACTACACTGCATTTTGTAATACTGTATATTCAATTCCTCCCATTCCCTGACATGAAAGCATAATTCAGGACTCAGATGAAAGCAAAGTTTTCCATGTTCTCTTCTTCTCTGCATTTTTCACTGTAGTTTACTTCTAGAACACAGCTTTGGGGTCGAAGTAGTACATGGAAAGGTAAAGTATGTTGACACGGAGATTATTATTTAAAGATATTTCCTAATTTTAAAAAAATTGAGCAGCTGGAATACAACTGTAAGTAACTACTTAAATAACATCACACTTCTTTGTAGCCTGATTGCTGCTACACACAAATCCAAGTATTGATACTTGGTGATGGGTAAAATAAATTTATTATAATAAATCTTGACTCAACTTCCCTTATGTCCACAGAAGCAGTGTTAGCATGAATGAAAATAGAACCAGTGTAGATGGAGACTATCTCACCAAATTCTCTGCACTCAGCTGTAACTTTTAATATGGTACCTCAGTCGTAATCTAATCCAAGGGGAAAAACCTGAGGGTCCTTCACCCTAATTAGTGTTACATTTGGAGTTGCCTTAGAAAGCCCATTTACATCAGGTTGCAGGTTCTCACAGTGTACAGGACTGAAACAGAAAGGTGAAATGTGCAGCCCCTTCTGTAGCTTGGCTTACGGCTTTTGTTTGGTAATATAGTCTGAAGGGGGGGGTTGGGGGTTGGGGTTAGAATGGTACTGTTGCAATTTGCACAGCACAGTGCAGAGGTGCAGAAATTGGGAGACTGTTTATGTGGTTTGTGGAGAGAAGTTTCTTCACAATACTATTCTGCATGCTTTGGTGCAAGGCACCTGCCATGGTTTGTTTCTAGAGGAACCATCTCACTGTTAATTAGGTATAACAGAAGCATGTGTCTCTAAATTTTAGATCTAAATTAAGTACCTAAAATCAAAGAGTGTGAAACTACTTATGGATGTTCCCGTTAGGGATCTAGTGCTATTAAAAATGCTAGTAAATTATTTGAAATGAGACAGAAAAATAATTGTATGTGTATTTATATAATATGCAATTTTACAGTGAACAATGAAAGGGTTCAGACAGTATGTACAATGATACAGGAATATGGACAAGGACTCTCAGCTAGTTCTAAGTTGCTTTAATTTTCTTACGTTGATGCACGTAGATGAGGTGTAACAAATAGTTTCATTTTCTCTGGGTGAACATATCAGTGTCAATGGATAAAGTGAAAAGGGAACATATTTTAGCGGAAAGGTGTAGCACCCAATTTTGGCTTTTCAAACTAAGTCCTTTGTCTTTCTTGCAAATTGAAAAGTAATTGCCTCTGTAAAGGGACTGTGATATTTGAGCGTGAGATCCATCAGCTACCCATCCTCTAAGTTGGTTTGTAAAGGTTGTTTCAATTTCACGCCACCCACCAGAAGCATTTGTCTCTTCTAGTTTTCACATATTTGTATTAGCAGCAGGATTTTCCTAGTTATTGTGTTATGCAGTTAGTACTTGCCTTTCCAATCTTGATTTTTAACTTTTTGTAAAACCTTTTTGATCTTCTAACACTGATACTGATGAAGACATAACCCTTGTTGTTATGTATTTATTATTAGTAAGCATATAGCACACACAGCATGTTCCCTTTTTGGCACTGAGCCTATTCAATATGTTTTGCAGGCAGCTGTTTCCTTAGATTGTCTATTTTCTTTCTTCTCAGTGCGGCTTTAAGACTGTAATGCCAAGATAGAAGATGTTTTTGCAGCTTACTTTTTCTCTTCAGGAATTACTCTTACTAAACTTACTCTACTTGGGTACCCTTACGAGCTTGCTTACTTGGCACTTGTTACCTGGCTCCAGCACGTTATTGAGCGCTGTACCTATGTGTCACTGGTGTCTTGGAGCACAGAGCAGATTCTGGCTTTGAATTAATGTCAGCCCCATTTATTTGTGCATATACTCCTTCATCTTGAAAATGGAGACAACTGCATTGGATTGATAAAGTGGAAAAGTGTATGACATATGGGAGCCAATTACAGGGACTTCTTAAAATCCTACTTCCCAAAATTGTCTGCCCATTCTCTTCAGATCGCAAACAAGACATAATGCTAAAACAATTACAGGAACACAAACATGCTGAGCAAGGCCTCTTCCATGGGTAAATTGGCACTAGCAGCCACAGGGATACAGGTCTGTAATACTGGAAGATCAGAGCCTAGGGAGGCCCTTAGGTACTTAGAACTGGAATTGAGCAGATATTTATTAAATAAAATGTATAGAATGCTTTATTTTGAGGCAGGGCGCACGGTTTATCCCAAAAGGACATGAAATAAAGGTATTTATGAAGTTAGATGTAAACACGGATATTGAAAACAGAGAATTTACAGACAGTGAAGATTCTTAGAAATTGATATATTTGTGTCTAGTTACAACTCCCAGCTATGTGCATGCTGATATGTCTCCTTTTGCCAAAGCTTTTAAAAAGCTTTCTCGTGTTTTTAAAGTAGTTCAACACATCAGAAATTTACTGAGCCAGCTAATAAACTATGCATTCAGGCAAACTGCAAATCAACTCTAACATCATCACTGTACTTTTCTTACAGTGAATGCACCCCGTTCTATTAAGATTGTTAAAATCATTTATTTTCTTCATGATCAGGCAAACCTTTGTCTGAAGCAATACTCCCCTTCCCTATCTGCATCCTTCTGAACAACTCCAGAGCCAACAGTGATGTTAACTCTGCCTGAGAGAATCTTTGCTTTGGCAACACACAGGGCAAGCTCTCCGGTGGTATAGATGGGTCCATAAAAGCTGCACAAGAAGCAGAGAAACCAGGGAGAACACAACTAATGTAATCAGCATTTGATTTAAGGTATTTGACATGAAATTCTAGTAGAAAATGGATTTCCCAATTTTATCAGAGTACTTTTATGTGTGGTAAAAAGCTATCAGGGCTGCTGCTAAGGAGGCAGTAAAACAATCCTGTCAAATCTGTGATATCAAGGAGGATGAAATAGAACTAGATATTAGCCCACAGAAGGAAGCATTTTGGAACAAAGAATTGCTATCTTCATCTAAACAGTATCTAAATGCAGAGAGCAGGGTTTTCAACTATGCAAGCATTTGGTGAAATAAAAGGGGAATTCATTTGAATATCATTTTGTTTAAAAGTTTTTTAATTAAAGTAATAAAAGCACATTTCAGCAGAACTCTCAATGAAACAAATTTAGAATTTCCGTCACCATTACAATCAGGAGATGAAAAACATTTTAGTACTTCTGTCCTCTTTTAATGCGATTTCTAGTGAAAGGAAGTTACCAAGGACCTCTGCTCTGTTTGAAGGCAATGCATTTGTCATGAAAGCCAGCTCACTGTGAGGAGCTAAGAGAAGGCTAGTCTTTTATGCTCAAGTAATGTAAAAAAAAGTAACAGAAAAATGAAAAACGCTACACTACTGTTAGTTGCACTTCTTTTATTACTCTCCATGAGCAAGCCAAGAGTTAAGATGTAAGTTACTTTTCTGAGTAGCATAATTACATTTCCCTTCTGTTTAGCTATTTTTGGGGTGGGGGGGCGGCATTTGTCTAAACACAAAATTCAGCTTGCAGTCAATGGACTGTAGATAATACATGAAGTTTAAGGTATTGTTCACTTTTTTGCTAAAAACTGCAGCGTTTTTAAAGAAGATAATTGCATGGTTACTGCTTGAAAAATATGATGCATTATGCACAAATCACTCTAAAAAATGTAAGCTGTTATGATGTAAAATGTATTTATGTTCATTACCTTTCCCTTTTAGTCTTTTATGATTAACAGTATGTTGTGCAGAGTTTTACTGAATATATTGCATTCTTTCTAAGAAATGCTTCACATTGATTTTCATGGGGAAAATGTTGCAATCTTTTTTTGGTCTTCTATTCAATTTCATTAGACTAGATTAACTTTTACATTCTAGCCTTAACTATATCTTCCTGCTTTCTTTATTCTTTACATACTGATGCAATTAAGATACTCTGATAAGTTGAATAAGCATTTTCAGTGAAAGCCTGTTCACTCCTATATAGAATTCTTTTAATGTCACAAAGAATCTGCATGACCTTATGACCCAAATTTCCAGGAGAGAGCAAAGGTTAAATAATCACGATCTTCACATCTCACATGGTTTCAAGAAGAGATGAATTGGGAAACTACATAAGCTAAGGACTCTGCTTTGTCAAAATGGATTCATCATAACCTTACTGCTGTTTAATCACCCCAGTGTAAGTCACTTCTCTGTGTAAAAAAGCAGGATCCTTAAGATCAAGAACAATGAACCTAGCAATTGGTATATGAAAACAAAAGAAAAATATGTGCTACATGGCTAGCATGCACTTTTGTGCCTGGTCACAGACTCAATACAGAGTACCAATGACAATGAACAGCTACTTCCAACACAGCATTTTTCAGACTTCTAACGTCTTAGCATTCCTTAAGGAATTTGTTTTTGTTGATCCTTAAAAATAGGATCTCATCTAGGAATCAATTTCTGCAATTCTTTATAATTAAACATCAGTTAAAGAGAATATCTCTACAAAAAAAAAATAACCTATTTGCAAAGTCATACTTAACATTTTCTTTCTAGATAGTATATCTTTTTGTATATGTCACTTTATGTCTGGAAGGTGAAATTATGATCTTGTTTTCTTATGCCTGGTGAAGTATGTTTTACTTGCTAAGCAGAACACCATACACCGTGTCTAAGACTTAAAAAAATGTAAACCAAATTTCCAAGACTAGGCCAGTATGTTAAAGTAATATTGCCCACAGCCTTCTGCTTCAGAAATGGCCTATAACGTTCAGAAACTTTGCAGCATATGTGTGCTGTTTCCACAGTGTACGTGAAAAAAAAGTTAAGAATATGGTCTTCCTCTTCATCAAAGTCTTTCAAACACGCCATTTTCCTGTGGAAGATGCAGTCTACCGATAGGTGAAAGAAGTAAAAGTAGGAACAAGAATGGGGCATTCCATGTTCTGAAACAGTATTTTAAAACTACTTAGTGAAAGAAGTTCCCAAAATGTTCAAAAGAACTAGAACTGTGAAGACTGGAATATATATTTAATACAACTGAGTATATTGAGACAGTTCTAAGTATTGTTCTTAATTCATGTATTAATCACACTCTAATTATGACTTAAGATTGATATTTTTTGCAATGGAGGTATTGAATATCCTTGACATCTTTCTACTATTTCATCTGGGCACCCTCTGCCAGTAAAGCTCGCAAGGAGTATGCCATACTTCCCTGAATTCATGCGTCTCGAGCAGAGCAGGGCTAGCCAATCCTTCCAGTACCCACTGGACAGAAACTTGGAATACCATAGCTTCACCACAGAATAACACTTTTATAGTTTTCTTTGTAGTTTTGCTATCACCACAGCTTCTGGGTCCTCAGTGTTACTATGAGCCTTGTCAGTATAAATTGTATGCACTGCAGGATGAGGTGGGAACAAGATGGAACCACTGAAGTCTGCTTTGACCTTGGAATGAGATTTTTAGTAAAATTTCTTAAGCAACTTGTAGCTCTTTAGTCTGGAAAACAAAGAATGGAAGTTTGACCCAGTAGAAATCTACATCCATGTGTATATCTGCATTATGCTCAACGTGCTTCTAATAACAGAATTCAGTTACAAGCAGTGCCATTTACAGAAGGCAGACCTTTTTTTTTTTTTTCCCTTTACGTAAATTGGATTGTGCTGGACTAAAAATATTTTTTAAAGTAAGTGGGTTTTTGACTTATTATGTTAAACATGTGGAATTTCTTAACATAAACTTACTAAGACAAATTAATCTACAGCCATATTTCCCAACAGTTGCCTGTGTTCCATTCTTTCAAAGTTAAGCCTGAAATGTTCCAAGCATGATTTTTCAGAGCTGATGAGAGTCTGCTACCTCTACTGAGCATATGTAGCACTGTGAGAAGTCATGAAAACTCACCATGTCTTGAGTTAAGTACACTAGAATAAGACTAATGAATGTGTCTGAAACTTTTGGCAATATCTGAGTTCCACAGAGGTTACATCAAATATTGTGAACATCTGAAATAAATAACCGTAGTATATGGACCATCATACAGAGCTGTAATGCTAAAAAGTGGAAGTGTATTCACCATTTATATTCCTTTCTCTACTTTTTTGACAGAAGACCATTGAGTCTAATGAAATCTTGCTTGCTCATGGTCTTGCTTCCCTTTTACTCAATGCTGTTTTGAATTCATCATAATCCTGCCTTTAAAGCATCAGTCTGTTGTCATGGAAGTGACTGATGTCACAAATTCAATTAGAACTTCATGACATGATCAAATATTTTTTTAAAAATGGGCTAGAGAGTCATTGTTCAAATAGCAAAACTTAGGTAACAAGCTAAAAGGAAAAAGTACACAGGGATACACAAAGAGTAAGGTGATTTATTGCTGAAGCCTGTTGGAGGAAGTTTCTCTTTCAAGTACAGAGTGATGTTTTTAGAGTTGTATGTAAAATACAAGCATATCATAAAACCAACCTTGAACTATTACATATACCAAAGCAGAAGTACACAAAATAGACACAATAGTGAACAAGAAGTGAAGACTGGTGAGTTTTTTTAATGTTAACGATTGCAAAATAAATACATTTTAATTAAGAGTTGGTACATATACTCTTTATTCATTACTGGAAAAGTTAATTGAAGTACCATTTAAAGATTTATTCAAATTAATGTTGGTATGTTCACGAAATGACATTTCTCTGAGATCAGATTTTGCATCTCTTTTTAGTAATTTTTACTGTATCCAAGTCTTCAATTACATGTGTTGGCTGAAACGTCTTACTGGCTGTATTATGTGGTCTGTCAGACTTGTCAAATACAGTATGTCTTCAAGTAAAAATGCACTTACAAGATGCTCAATGGCACCAAGTGAGCTACATTGCCATTCCCACCATAGAATGTAACCAGCTGTTATACTTTTAGCAATAGAAAACTAGCAACAAAGGTAAGAAACAGGTAATTGCTAACAATTTGAAGACAGCCATTTTGAAAGAAAAAAATTTAAGGAGTTGCTGCAACCTTCTGAATATATTTGTTCAAATACCAGTAAGCGGCAAAGCGATTTGTTTATTCATAATAGGATTAAACAGCTTTGTGAATAGGATAAAGAGTTTAAAATATATTGTTTTCCTCAGAATTTCCCTATTGCCTTGCTTAGATTGTTTGCTGCTTAAATTGCCTTTTTGGCTATCCCAGTCTAAAAATGTCCACCTTTCCTCATGGAGGTTCCAAAAGCCTGTAGAGCCCAGCAGTGCACCTAGATGTCATAAAAATTGGCTGTTGAAATATTCTCTATCATGATACCCAGCTCACTTTTTGAAAAATTTAGCAGTAAATTTCACTCTTTTCATCTAAGATAACTGATGAACATACTCTTTGTACAGAGTAACAGAGGCCAAAGTGCTTACATTAAAGATACATCATACAGGCAGCCCTCATAAAAGGTGCAGGTGGAGATGCAGAATGTAGACCTTTTCTGTTCTGTCCCTTTTCTAACAGAGGTACAAATGCCCAGGTCTTGCCTAAACTTGGAGCCAGGAGATAGTTGAAATGTGCAATTTGATCTGAATAGATGGAGAACAACCATCTACCTGTGACCTGGGAGATCTAACAAAAAGGACTAGATATCCTCTTGTCTTCTGTTCTATCTCCAGGTTAGATTTTTGTACAAGATAAATTTATAAACCACTTCTTGTACTCATTTTGTGTGGTATTTGAATACTTACCCTGTATTAGCAACAGCTGCACATCTAAGACACCAATCCAAACCCTACTGGAATCAATGGAGGGTCTCACTGAAAAAAAATATTGGCAATGTTATAAAGTTGTGAAGTCACTGATAGCTAATGATAGCTAACAGTATGCTGATAGCTAACATAATCCATCTTCATAATAACAAGGAGTTTATGCTACCTAAGCTTATCTTATTGTATTTAATTGGAAGCCAGGCAGAAACTTCTTCCAGTCAGCACTTCATTAGATTTACAAGCATTCCCACACACACTTGTGTGTGGGATGTGGAGTAGATGAGAGACATTTGACTGCTTGGAGGCTGACTTTGGCACAGCGTGATTCATCCAGACACATTGTTTCTTTTCCATATTTGAAGAGCAAAAGCAGAAAACTATGTCATACTATACACCAATGCTGCCTACATTTGTCCCCCTGTCCACATTCTAAAAGAGTTTACACATTATAAAATAGTTTACAATTGTAACAAATGTAGCCATTCAGACTAAGATTTGCCATGGTGAATACCTGCCTCAGACTTTGTCTAATTTGAAACCTGAATGGCCCAATCATTTCTAAGGTTGATTTTGGGGGAAATGAATTGTCTTGAAAGATATGCCAGCTAGCCTTGTTATCATCTCCATGTCTTGTTACAGAGTACTACACTTCGTCAGTGACATCACTGGAATGCCAAGGATGTGCTTTTTGCTGACTTTTCATCTTTCTGTCAAAGAAAAGATGGCTAAGTTGCAGTATTTCCATCTTGAAGGACCTAAAATTTAGAAATAAGCCATTTTAAAACACAAGTGTGTCAAGAAAAGTGTTGTCATATGGTAATATTGAGGCAGTATCATAGCAGTAATTAAATCCATGCAAATATCTGCTAAATATGTTTGAAACCACTTTTAAAGCTACATTTTCCATATATTGACTATGAGGACCAAAGCAAGGTACAGACTGTATTCATTTATGGTTTTTTCCCCTTGGTGGAACAATGAAGTGTTCTAAACTAAGAAGGTATTCATTCCAGCTATGCAAGAGTCTCAAAAACAATATGAATAACATATATCGAATAATATGTTCGATTAGCATCAGTTCAGGTCATGTCCTCACATAGAAAGGTTGCCTGAGCTTAGACATAAATGGCGAAAATACCTTTTGCTTCGAGGTGGCACAGCCACCTATATGACAGACAACAAGGATGGAGGGAAAAGAATTAGGAAACTCACTCAGACTCTCAATTTCTGTTGATCTGTAAGATCAATTAATTGTCTGGGGCACCGGGCTTCTCAGTCATAAAGGACTTGTAAAATTTCTCAGGTAATTTGTAGGTGACGTTTTTCCGCATTAGTCTGCCTCTCTAAGAATACCTTGTATACAGGAATCATGTTAACAAGATTTCCATGAGGCCAAATGGAAAGAAGTAAATGCAGTCTGATCTCAACAATTCCCAATACCACTGCAAGACTCTTACTGTGAAGGGAGAGAAACTTTCTCACCCTCTCCCAGGAAAATTCCAAAACTGACTGTAAGACTTGCAATTTTCCCTCCTAATAAGCACTAAAGATACGGGAACAACTTTTCATAAAATTGAACTTTCACCTCTGACGTATTTGTTTTTCTCATCTTAATGACAAATTACACAAGCAAAATTACATGCATCTGCTAATGCTTTTTTCCCCTAAATGGTTTCGTAGCATGCTCAGATTCAATTCCCCAGTTATGCCCTAACATTGCTGGCTATTACTTTTGTTATGCTATAATGCTACTGAATTATTTTCTTTTATACATGTAGGAGTTTCCAAAGATTTCCAAAGAAAGTAACTACTTTTACAAGATTTGGCAGACAAACAACAAAACATTATTGGTTTAAAAAAGAAAAAAAAAAAAAAGAAAAAGAAGCTATCTTTTAACTGACTAACCAGAAAGAATATATATTCAGTTTTTATGTACATTGGAAAATTTTACTACAAAACCCTGTAAATTTTTGAATTTGGTGTTTTAAATGAAATCAGACGACTGAAACTGGATTACTGTTGGATAAGTCATAAAAGATAACATTTTTATTCATTCAGCTCTATGAAAAGAAATAGTAGAAAACCTCCACAGTGTTTTCAGATGAAATTAAAAGTATTGAATATGTTTCAAGTATTAGCACAGTAAAAATCCTGGTACTACTGAACTGAATAGCTATATCCCTTATGACTACATTAGGGGCAGGATTTTACTTTATTTTACCCTGGAAAAAAAGTTTCCTCAGTTTTTTGTGTATCATTTTAATCTGAATTATGAATATTTCTTCTGCCTCCTCTGCCTTTAAGCTAATTTAGGTGTATTTTCTCATTAACCATGTTACTAGAAAGACATAATGCAATTCCAATTGCCTGCATTTGGAAGTGTCTGTGGATTTTAACTGCTTTAATCTGAGTACATAAAAAGTTCTTAATTTGAGAAATTTTAAGTTCCTCACTCTGAGAAACCCATGCTCCCTAAAAAGTAACATAACTGAAAAGGGGTGACTCATAAAACCAAGGAATGATACTGAGTCTAAGCAGATCTGTGTTTACAGTGGTACATGGTACAGTCAGAAAGGGAAAACTTGTCTTTAAATTGTATTAGGAAAAATATGATTCATGTCACTGAAAAAAAAGTAAGGGAATTGCTACAGTATGAACTGAAAAATCCAATAATTTGGCAATTTTTAGATTATACTGGAAAAATAGTGAAGAGTGTGTCCTTTTGCATTGATGGTAGATGTGACTTAACTGGATTTTTCCAACTCTGGTGTCTGTCATTCATTATCTGAAATCAAAGTAAGGAAAAGGGTCAGAAAAAAAAATTAATCTCTACTCATAGGTATTACAAATGCCTTGTCTTAAGAATTATATTTTCCAAAGTAATTGCTACATATTTCTACTACTACAGCCTAATTAATGTTTCAAAAACATCTTTGTTAGACGGTACAGATTTTTCACATTATAAATATGAGATATCACAGATTTCTATTTATCTGCATTTTTAAAGTAAATCAAGTTCCTTCTTAGATATGTAGGCAAATTTTCATCCAGTGACCTAAAGCTTTTTAAAGAGATTGGGTTTTCTTACCAATATAATTCTTATTGCTATGCAATAAAATAATAGTAGCAATGATTTGACATTTCAAACAGGGATTGATAAGGTGAGATAAGTGTTTAATTAGGTAGGAGTGTGATAGCAACTCTAAAAGATAATGAAAATAATTTATAAATCTAATATTCCCTTCAAAAAGTCTGATTATAATAAACATGCAGAATAGAACCACAATTCAAAAATCATTCAGGGAGCAGAGATAGCTGAACTACTGTCTGACATTTTCGTGTATTCTAAGGGAACAGTAAATTTTCAGTAGTGGCAGAAGTCAGACCCAGAGCAAATCATAATGGCTCTAATAAATGTATTTTTACATGCTATACCATGCCATCCAATGGTATTAAACTTCACTCTGTAAGCTTTTACTTGTAACAGTAGTGATAAGCTACAAAAAAACCCAAAAATATTTCATGAACTAGAGATGGGGATAAGAGTAAAAAGCTAACATCTAATGAAAGACAAACAAAAATACAATCATCTTGGTCCTCTTAGTAAGGACTGGGAATATTCCTTTTTCTACATAACAGTGACTTCCACGGCATCTCCACTACTACATATAATTTGGTCATATGTTTATTTTTATGTAATTCTCTGGTGAACAGGGAGTTGGACCCAATGATCTTTATGTGTCTCTTCCAGCTTGAGATGTTCAGTGATTCTCTGAGTCAATGATATTGCTGGCAGTGGTAAATCCACATACAGCTGAGCTTGTTTTCCCCAAGTAGGGGCACATATAGTTTGTAAAGCTGTAGATAACTGCATGAGTTCCTTGAAAATTATCTAAACATCGTTTTTTTTTTATTGTACTCATAAAACAGCAACCTGATCAGCACTATTCCCAAGTACATTGCAAATACTGTTTTTTATAGATGCATTGAGGCAGAGAAGGTTCGTTGAGATAAGCAACTAGGGCAAAGACAGATTACAGAACGGCACAAAGGTTGTTTTAAAGGAACTTCAAGAAACAGACCTATTTATCCCCTTTCCCAAAAAACTAACATCCTGACAGATCCTTATCTAAGGTGCCTTTAGCAAGGGAGACTTCATAGCCTTCATTGTAGTGATCTGGTCCAGCACTTTTCAACACATTCTTAATGTGAGTTGTTCTTATTGTGCAGTTCTAACTTTTCTTGCTTTTGTTGAAGCCTGTTGCTTCTCATCTTATCGCCATTGAATAGACACTAATTATCTTAATCTCTGCGGCAACATTTTATGCACATGAATATTCTTGTCTGTATTACTCTTTAGTCTTAGTTCTTTTTTCAGATTAATTAACCTTAGTTTTCCCAGTTTTTTGTGTAAGTCTTGTATTTGGTGAGCTCCTTTTCATGGCCCTGTTCTGGGTTCTCTGCTATTGTTTGGGTTTTGCTTTGTGTTGTTCTTAAAGTAGTGTCCAAAACTGAAAAAACCCTAAGTCATAATAATGCAGAATTTCTTTCTGCATCTTTTAAACTGTTCTTCTATCTGTATGTCCCAATATGCTTGTCTTCCAACATCATGTTCTTGTTAACTAATGATCAACTGGTGAACCAAGTCACAGGTCAGACCCATGGAGGCTTGCTGTGAGGCAGTTGCTGCTCATCATACAATTGTGCAATTGAACATTTTTGTCTGAATAAAGTGCCTTGTGTTTACTGTTGAATATCATCCAGTCACTTGCATATCCTTTTTCCAGTTTTGCCAACACCGTTTTCAGTCTTAAACCTCTTTCACTTTAGACAGTCTCTTTCAGCTTCAGATTGCCTGCAAATTTAATAAGCACATTATTACAGTTTTGTAGTTTTACTGAAAATATTTAACATTGGAAACTAGGTGCAGGCTACTGAGAAATACCATTTGCTACAGCTTTTGTTTAGATTAAAAAATGACTCACCGTGAGGTATTTTCATGTAAGTACTTTTACATCCCCGGTTTAGCAATTTCATCTTGAGCACATATCCCTGGCCTAGTATGCATCTGTCATGTGAGAAAAAAGACCCTTACAATAGTCAAAATATATACCATCTATTTATTCTTCCCTTCCCCATAGCCAGCAGGGGCTGTGGTAGAGTACGATAGATTAATGTGTTCATGATGAACTCCAGTGTATTTTCACCCCTTTCCTCACTGACTTGGTATTGTTTGCAAATAGATTGATTCATAACTTTTCAGTTTGCCTCCCATTTTTAAAAGAAGCAATCTGTTTCTTTTTTTTTTTCCCCTAGACCTTCACCCCATTTCTCAAGAACAGCTACTACAAATTTAATACCGTCCCAGCCCGGCTCCGTGGGGTCCTGCGTGCCCCCACAGATACACGGGCAGTTTCAGTGTTATGGTCGGTAGCAGAGAGTCGCAAAGGATATTTGCGTGCATTCCGGCAGCAGCATTTATTGCTTCTACACTGTCGAAAGACGCAGGGGCAAAGCCCGAAAATCACAGTTTTCATCGGGGGGCGGGGAAAAGGCGGGATTAAGGAACGGGGACCAATGGGGAAGCTCTGGGGGAGTGACGAGGGGGGTAGAGGCTAGCAACCAACCGGGGAATTCAAACTTGGATAGATTAACATAACAGAACAATGCATCTTGGGAGAAGCCTTTTTGGTCACCCTAACATAGTGTATGTTCACCGGCTACCACACGAATTCTGAGATAACTTCAGATGATTGTTTGAGAAAGAATCTCATCAATCCTCAGTTTGAATTTTCATTGATCCACAGGTGAAATACTTTGGTGGCTGCCAATTTGAAGCATCAAGCTCACTGAAGTATTCTCCTGCTGTCCTGTACAGATATTGTCTTGACCTCATGCTTGTCTTAACGTTTTTAGAGAATACTAGTCCAAAAATACAAAACCTTTGAATTTTGTGGACTTTATGTATCATTATTTCCCCTTCTCTTTCTTGTAATAGAGCAGCAATTCTCTTCTCATCCTTACTGTGCTGATGTTCTTGTTCCTGGTGATGCATCTCACTCATTTTCTACCTCAGATCTCCATATATGTTTACATAAATGTACCTAGTTTCCACCTTCTGTATGTTTTGCTTATGTTTGGTGCCAGTGAAATCCATCATCAAGCAAATTGCTCCCTTCCTACATTTCCCTTCTTTGTGTTCTTACTATCACTGGTGTACCAGTTCTACTAAAAGTTCTGCTTCTTTGACTTGATATCCTGATTTCTGGTTTGTTTGGTTTTTTTTTTTTTTTTTCAGTTTGCTGATTTCATGCTACATTGCACCATCTTTTTAAAAAGTAAATCAGCTCTCACGCCATGGTCCATAAGTCACTTTACTTTGCTCTCTCAACCATCTCAAACTCCTTGGTGAGAATGAAACTTTAAAGCTCTTTCACTACTGCATACTTCACTGTCTGTGCCAAAACATTATTACTAATCCATTCCAAGAACTTGCTGAGCAGTCTGCATACTGTTCTGTAACTTCCCCAAAGTCACACCAAATTTCTGCAGAATTTAGCTGAAGTTACCTCTTAACCACAGAATATCTTGCTCGTGTGAAAATCCAAATAAAGGTAATCATGTATTCCTTGATCTAATATGTACCACACACACCTACATCGCCAGATCCACCCGCCCCTCCCCACAGTTTGGAGGGTTACAAGTAGAACTCTTCTTCACACATTTGGAATTATTTTGCTTCTTCCATACTATCAGCCCTTCAAGATGAATGCTAAGGGAACATAAGTAAGAGAGCTTTTGTCAAGCCTAAAAGGCACAGAGGTTGTTTGGGCTCACTTCCTTCCTGAGACATTTTGGGTACAAAAAGGAGAGTACAGTGCAAAGTTTAGAAAGCAAAACCCTTAGCTGTACATCCATATCATGTCTTTGGTAACAGCAATATGAGACAGAATGCAGTATTCAGTGTATATTCATAGGTCTGATCCACATGTTGTAATGATGGCATAGGAAATTAGACCAGTTGGTTTTCTTTACAGCTGGAATGTGCCTTATTTTGTAAATTTTGCAATGAAAATACTGAGATGATAGACCCTAGGGTTATTTTCTTAACTATACATCTTGTTTTATTCAGTAAGACAAGACTTTAACCTGGGGTCTGAGAGATTAGTAAGTGGGCAAAATCCTCTAGTTAAAATGTACTCTTATTTATAATGTACTCTTAATGTTCCCTAAATCTTTAGCTGATGATTGAAATGCTTTTTGGATAATAATACATGCTATTTTATCTAGTTTAGGGTATTTTTCTCTATAAACATCTGTGAAACAGAAGGGATGAGACTTTCTCTTAAAAATTGTGGGAACACATAAAATATACACTACACTTCCTGTTATAGAAGGCTATTTATTAGTCTAAATACTTGTGCAATATTTGGCAAATGATCAAAACTAGTTTCCCCTAGTGTGTTTACAATGTTCTAAATTAAAAGCAAAGCCCATTTTCAAGTGGCATTTGTCATAGAAACTGAAATATTTCTCTCATGCTGCATGTAGTTGTACTTTCTACTTGACAGGATAAGCTCCAAATGTTGAGCACAAAGTTTGCAAAAAAGTTCTTGAGAGAATTAGACTTGCCATCTAGCAATCCTTTTTATAAGAAGAACCAAAGGAGTCTTTTCCCCAGTGTAGGATCTTAGTTTTTTTCTATGACTGTATGTTTACTTAACTTTCTGCCTGATGCTGTACTTAATCATCTACACTGAGGGAAATTCTTTTGATTTCATTGCAAATTCTATTGCTCTTTATCCCATATTAATGTTTTTTCCCATAACCTTTGAGTGGTTAAATGGTCACAGACAAGAACAGAAGAGCTCCCTTTTCTCTAGTGAATGCTTCAGAAATGTACTAAGACATAAATTTAGCAAAAGTTTTGAACAGACACTGCCTCTGCATCAAACTCTGAAAAAATAGCTTGGAGAGCTACAGAAATGCACTTCCAGTGAAACAAAAATTACTCCCCACCATTTTCTTTTCAACTCAGGTTCAAAACCTGATGGAACAACAAACCAGTTTATTAATTATCATTATTGTTACTGAAGGGGTTTTGACAAGTTTGAGAGGAAACTGGGTCAGTTCATAATAGCAGCTTTTGAGTGTATTTCACCATTACCTAAGTATTCAAAAGTGGTGCAACACTTAATAAAATGTTGCACAGGAAAAATGTGCTTGGGTCATGTTTCGTGTTATAAATAGACAGATAGGCAAACACATACACTGTATCGTTTCCAAGAAAAACACCTCCTATTCCAGTAACCTGTCTCTCTTTTCATATCTCAGACTTAGTAATCTTTTTACTGATTTGCAGACTGCCCTTGGACTTTCAGTCATCCTTGAATTTAAATAAAAACTATTGGCATCTGTACTTTTATTTCTGTTTTCCTTTACCTAAGTCTTCAATAACCATGAATAGCACTGACTGAAATTCCCATGAGACACTCTGCTGCACTTCAGGAAAACCACCATTTGCCATATGCAGTCAACTACTCTAGGGATATTTTAGGACTGTGGCTTCAACGGAATCAGGGATACTTGAAAAGAGAATGAGTAAAAAAAACCCATGTCTATGCAGCCTCCTAAAAACAAATCTGCCTTTTGTCCAAACACTTGAGTACCTGTCTAAGGAGTACCTGCCTCTCTAAGGAGCATATTTTGCTTCATGTTCTAAAGGATTCTGTTGGGGCTTTTCCTATGAAATAACTACGACATAATTAACTAACAATTCTTGGAGCCAAGCATTTTCAAAGATGTTGCAGAAAATACTTCTATCAAAGTTGAGGCAGACAATCCAAGAAAACAGTACTGAAATCTAATTATTACACCACATTGTGCAAAGAAAGGCTTGTATAATAAATAACAAATATGTTCCAAGCTGTCAAACCACACTTACATGATGAAGAATATACTGTTGTTGCTTTGCCTTTTACATTCTCCCCATTTCCAGCACCCCTATTACATCACACAGAAAGATTCTACCATAAAAAAAATGAAATTCTTATTGAAGGCTGGATCTCTTTCATTTTATCTGATGTAAATAGAGTGCTGCCAGAAAATTTATGATAAATTAAAGAATAGTAAGGTAGTAGAATTCAGATGACCTAACTTCTCAGCTGTCAGAAGAAAATATAGATGGAAAGCGTTCCATGTAACACACCATAATAGCTTGATATTGAGAGATACAGTCTGTAGAACAGGAATAAACAAGGAGGTCAACTTTCTTTCAGATCAGCTCTAAATATTTTAATTTTTAAATTTAACTAGGATTACTCACTTATGCTTAGAACCCATAAATGCTTTTTGAGAAGAAGCTGATAAGAACCATGAAGATGGTGGAATTTCAACTGAGCAAGGATGCTGAAATCAAGACAATAGGCCTTGGCTAAATTGAGATTTTAATCAACAGTTGCTCAGGGGACTGAACTAATGACTGTGGTTTCCTTATTTCCGGAGATAGCTTCAGCAACCTACAGAAAATTTGAGCATCTGGAATCTAAACTAACTGCAATGGATAGGAAAGTGAAACAGCTTCAGGTAGGTCATTCCTGGTACAGACAGAAACTTTCTGAGATCTGCCCACGGGAATTGGAGAGGGAGAAGGAGAGAAAAACCTCTTAGTCAACAATTGTGGGACATGTGGAGATCACTCTGGAGAGGCAACAGTGTATTTAAGTCCGTTGTCACCCTGATAGACTCAAATGCTCTTTTAAGAAAAAAGGCCACTTCCATTACTTTTTGGAGACATGATATGTACAAGTGATAGGGAGGGGACTGGGTGTGTAGTCTCTGGAGTATTTCTGTAATCTCTTGAGGCCACACATGTACAGAAAGAGAATATTTTCCTTAAGAAGCTTTATCACATGGATTTAAGGTGAGCAGGAGTATCAGAAGAAAAATAAAATTAACAAAAGCATGAAGCGAGCTAGTGAGTGAAAGCATCAGATTCGCAAATGTCACATGGACAGATTGAAATGGATAGTGACAAAATGGCACCAGGAGGCTCTCAGGTTTTTCTTAGTATTCAGATTCATTATGTGACATCCTACTTGTAATCTTCTGAGAGCCACCTGACTTTTTGTATAATCTGACATAATACTTAACTGTTTATTCACATCAAACATAACACATGAAAGAGAAGTTTGTAGCATTTTTAACAAGGGCAGTTTCCTTCTCAACCTGCACTTGTTAAGAAGATGAGAGACATGAAAAAAGCAGCAGTTTCTAAAGAATTCAGACTGCAGAAGTGGTTTTCTTCCCTCTGAATGTAATCTACAGGCCACACTTTCGGGTTTTTTATATGTGGAGAGACCAGTGCACAGTTGTTACGTGAATCATAGACAAAGTACTCAGTATAGACAGAGAAAATTCCCTAGTGGACTCTGAGATACAAGCCATTCTTTGTGATTTCCATGTATAATATCACTGTGCTGCTAGGATTTCCAGCGAAATTTATTGTTGATACAGAAATTGATGTGGATTAATGTATAAACCAAAAGACCGTACCTCCCTTCCATACCCTTTTAACACTAGCACTGATGAGTTATTCTATAGGCAATCAAGAGAAATCTCTGGATTGTTAGCCCTTGTCCTTCCGGGAGACTTCAACTTCACCAACATTTACTGGAAGTACCATATTGATGTGACAAGCAAGTCTGTGCAATTCCTGGAGCTGCTTGAAGATAATTTCTTGCCACAAATCCTCCAACTAGAAAAGATGCCTTCCTATACATGTTATTTGTGAATAGAGAAGTAGTCATGCATGTGATGGTAGCTGGTTGTCTTGGCCACAGTGATGATGAAATGGTTGAGTCTAAAATTCTTAGTATAATGAGAAAAAAGTTCAACAGAGTTTCTACTGTGTATTTCAAGAGGGAAAATTCTCAGCTACTCAAGTAGCTACTTTGCAGTCTTCCCTAGGAATATGCTTTTGAGGCCTGCAAGAGTGCTGGTCAGTCTTAAAGAACCACTGTTGAAATGTTTGGGAGCAGGCCGTCCCATTGTGTCACAAGTCAAGCAAGAGGGACAGAAGACCAGCTTGGCTTAGCAGGGAACTCCTCTTGGAACTCAGGGAGAAAAAGGATTGGATGATATCTAGAAGTAAGATCAGAACTTGCAGGAAGATCACAGTTGTTCACAAATATAGGAGATGGCATGCAAGGCCAAAGCCCAGTAAAAGTTGAAAAGGGCCGGTGGGTGTGCTCAACAAGAAGAAAGGACTTGTAAAACATGTTAATAGCAAGAGGAGGCCCAAGGAAAACACTGGGCCTATACTTGTTGAAGATGGTCCCCTGACAAATAGGAATGCAGAAAAACTGAGGTATTCAGTGCTTTTTTTTTTGCCTCAGCCCTTAATAATAGTGGTAGACCTCAGAGTTGAAGGACCAAAACTGCAGGAACAGTGACTCTCCATTTGCGCATAAAAATTGTAAGGGGCCAGCTGTATCACCTGACTGTTCATAAAATCATGAGACCTGGTGGGATTCATCCCACAGTACTGCAGGAGCTGTTGGATGTGACAGCAGGACCCCACTCAAAAGTCATGCATGTCTGGGGAGCTCCCTGCTGACTGGAAGCTGGCCAGTCGTTACAATTAGAAATGTGGGAGGGAAGACACAGGAGACTACAGATCTGTGAGTCTAACCTCAGTACCTGGAAAAATTATGGAGAAGATACTACTGGTAATGAAAGGCATTTCAAGGAAACACAAGCATCAGGCACAGCATGGGTTCACAAAGGGAAGCCCTGTTTGACTAATCTGAGATGCTTCTACAGTTAGCTCACTTGCCTAGTGGGCGAAGAGGAGGAGGTGGATGTGGCTTTCCTGGATTTTCATAATGCTTTTGATACTGTCCCTTAGAGCATCCTTTCAGACAAGTTCTCCAGCTGTGAGATGAGCAGGTGCACACTGTACTGGGTGAAGAACTGGAATGTTGACATTCAGAAACATTTCCTTACTTGAGAGGGTGGTTGCACATTGGAAAAGACTCCCTAAAAAGATGGTTGATGTCCCATGCCTGACATGTCCCCTGGTGCCTTAAAAGGAGGCATTTGGACAATGCCCTCAATAATGGACTTTAGCTGTTGGTCAGCTGTGATCAGGTGATGGGACTAGATGAGAGTTGTATGCCCCTGTCAACTGGAACTGTTCTCTTCTCTCCTAATTAAAAATTTGTGAAAGCTGCTGGACCAAATGCAACCAAGAAGTAAAAACCTTCTCGAAGCTGTTGCTCCTTTGGAGATCTTTGCTGTGTTTCCTGTTGTCAATGCTTTCTCTTCCAGGACTTCAGCCAGCATCCCTTCATGGGCTTGTGACTGTTGTGCTCTGGGTTATGGCCAGTCAGAATTTGAGGACTTCCAGGCTTACAGATCCCACAGTCTTTCTGGGCAACTCACTTCAGTACTTCATGATTCTTACTGAAATTTTGTTTTGATTCCTTATCTCCAGTTTGAAACTCTCTAGTTTCAGAAGATGCCACCATCTCTCACCCTCCCATTAATCTGTCCCCACCCCTTTGATGGGGGATGTCCCCATCCTGAGAAACACTGGGCTGCGCTGTGAGATGTCCCAATACCTTGTCTGCTCCATGTTGAACCAGTCCCAGCCTCGCAGAGCATCCTTGCTTTGAAGCACAGAACCTCTTATTTGTCAATCTGACTCTGGGACCCCAAAGAGGACGCAGTGCCTGGATGAGGTCTGATGCATGCTGAGCAGAGGGAACCACCCTTATGCCTTCCGGCTAGAGAGGAAAGAGGACGATACGTGCCAGAGCAAGCCACTACTGCCTGTGACATATCGTGGGAGAAAGCAGGCAAGCCCAAAGGGCTGGCCAGCAGTGTGGAGGGCATGGAGAGCCTGTGGGATTTTGTCCTGCAGCCTCCCAGGGAGGCACAAGTTGTTGCTGAGTGAGCCCTTGTGTTGCATGTGCCTGGAGATGGCCAGAGAAACTGGCAGGATCCTGGGAAGACAGAGCCAAGGCTTCAGTGACTGTCTTATAACATCAATGCTGAGGATAAGATGAGAGATGGGGAATGGAGTTGGCAGTGGTGTGGCAGTAACCCCAGATACATGTAGTGAGACAGTGTACCATGGGTGTTGATGGCCCACTGTGATATCACCTAGAGATGGACTGTGATGGCCTCGAGGGATGGATTGTGACCCAGCATCCCTCACTGCTTACAGTTGAGCACCAAGTTTCACCCAGCCAGCTCATGCCCAGACACATCTGAAGGACAGGATGCCATCTATTGGGACCTAGACAGGCTCCAGAAGTGGGCCCATGGGAGCCTCATGAGGTTTAACAAGATCAAGCACAAGGTGCTGCAACTGGGTCAGGGCAACTCCCAGTACCAGCACAGGCGGGGGGATGAACAGATGGAGAGCAGCCCTGTGAGAAGGACGTGGGGCTGCTGGGGGGTGAGAGGCGGGACATGACCCAGCCATGTGCACTCACAGCCCAGAGAGCCAAACGTGTCCTGGGCTGCATCCAAAGCAGCGTGGGCAGCAGGGCCAGGGAGGGGATTCTGCCCCTCTGCTCTGCTCTGGTGAGACCCCACCTGGGACACTGCATCCAGCTCTGGGGTCCCAGCACAGGAAGGATATGGAACTGCTGGAGTGAGTCCAGAGGAGGCCACCAGGATGATTAGAGGGATGGAGCACCTCACCTATGAGAAAAGGCTGAGAGAATTGGGATTGATTAGCCTGAAAAGGAGATGGCTTTGGAGTGACTTTATTACAGCCTTCCAGTACGTGAAGGGAACCTACAAGAAAGATGAGGCAAGACTATTTACAAGAGCACGTAGTGACAGGACACAGTGGAATGAGTTCAGATTGAAAGAGAGTAGGTTTAGATTAGGTATTAGGAAGGAATTATTTACTGTGAGAGTGGTGAGGCACTGGAACAGGTTGTCCAGGGAAGTCATGAATGCTGTGGATGTTCCTGGAGCTGTTCGAGACCAGGTTGGATGGGGGTCTGGGTAACCTGCTCTAGTTGAAGGTGCCCCTGACCATGGCAGGAGGGTTGGAACCAGATGTCTATCAAGGTCCCTGTCCAACCCAAATCATTCTATGATTCTATGACTCCTGCTGAGCATTTGGCAAGGTTTGGAGTGCCAAGTGAGGCCTTCAATGTTGTCATTATGCAAGGAGAGTTGCTTGTTGCAGCTCTCTGTGCTCAACTGCAGAGCCAGTGGAGGATTTTCCCCTTCCCTGCCAGGTTCAGGCATCCAGGACACCCAGGAGGTGCACTTGCAGCAGCAGAGGTGAGCTGGGCGGGGAAACCTCCTGCTGGGGAGCTGAGATGGTTTCCTTCCTGAGGGACTGGGGCATCTCTATCACCTCTCCTGGGTCCAGGCAATGGCCATGATGCTTCTTCCCCTTCTAGAGTGAAACCCACTGCTGCAATGCTGGTGAAAGGGAGCAACTCATAACCCCAGCTCCCCTTAGGCCACTGCAGAGAAGAACATGGCCACAGAGGTGGATAACTGCTGTCCCATCTGCCTGGACAGCTGGAAGGAAGTCAGCTATATATTGCCGTGCCTGCACCAGTTCTGTTACGTCTGCATCTTGCAGTGGGCAGAGAACACGCCCAAGTGCCCCCTCTGCAAGAGGAGGATTCTATCTATCTTGCACTCAGTGGGGACAGAAGATGACTTCATGAAGCATATCACTGCACTATCTGAGACACCATTCGTCATCATCCACCAGGCGAGAGGAGACCCCAGACACCTTGATCTCCATTTCTCTGGAGCACCCCAAACATGGGCTGCAGAAGGAGTGCCCAGGCATGCTGTGGGCAGCCTCCAGCCTGGGGAATGGGTGGTACTTTTCCGGGACCACCCATGCTTCCTAGGTACCCTGGTGCCCTGGGTCCTACCAAGGCTGAGTCAGATCTTCAGGAACAACTGGATGGAGGCAGACCTAGTGGAGGACATTGTCATGGACATCCTGACCAACCATGGAATTGATGAAGACCAGCTGATCCAGATGCTGGGGGTCTCTCTCCAAAACCACGCGGCGCCATTCGTGCAACAACTCATCCGTGTTGCTGTGCGATGGTGCAGCAGGGAGGCCTGCCGTCTGCTCGCCCACCAGCTCTGTCTCCCTGACCAGGTCCCAGCCCTTTTGACAGCCCTGCAAGATGCACCATGGATGAGGTGCCCAACACCTCCTCCGCTGCCATGGATGGGGATTCCAGAAGCTACCCCTCTCTACCCATTACCATCGCTGTTGGAGCAAGAAGAGCCCCAGGAGGAGCCAGAGGAGTCTGTTCCTGGGTCCTCCACTTCCAAACAGGGCAGTGAACCCTCCCCTGAGGGTCCATGGTGACCCTTGAAGAGGCAGGCAAGTGGCCCTGGGGTCTCTTCAGCCACCCCTGCGTCCATGACTTTGGAGGATGCCTCAGAGGTTAGCCAAACTGGGGCTGGGCCACCAGCTGGGGCATGCACCAAACCTCTAGGGCTCCCAGTCCCTCAGATCCAGCTATCCGAATAAAACGAACGCATGGAAACTGAAAAAAGTCTGTATTATGACATGGGCAGGTGGCATTGCTGTCCTTATTCTCCCCTCAGACAAGCAATGGCCAGCTCCAGGCCCATTCCTGTAGCTGGCCCCAGGGCAGATATTTCCAGCTGGGGGGTCTCCAGGTCCAGATTGTGCCCCATCACGCATCACCCCAGGCTGCTCATGAGCTCTCCAACCCCACCCTCTGCTCCCACATCCTGGTTCTTTGTTCTCCTACCAGCCTGTGCTGCCTGGTGCAGCCTCTCTACAGCCACAACCAATTCCCTCCCCCTGCCTGGAGTCACAACTTGGTGTTGCTCACCCCAGGGTCATACCCTGCCAAGGCCATAGCTCCAAGGAGTTCATCAAGGAGAAGTGCAAAGTCCTGCCCATGGGAAGGGACAATGCCAGATCGGCACACGCATCAGGCTGCCTAGCTGGTGAGAAGCCAGAGAAAGGCAACCATGCTGGCCTTCAGGACATATTTTCTTCCCACAGATCCAGCCACGGTGCTGGTATTTCTTCTACTCTGCTTAGAGAGGGCCTGTCTGTGCCAGATGGATGCCAAGCAACTTTGTGTTTGTCTAGTTTGGAGAGAAAGAGGCTGAGGGGTGACTTCACTGCTCTCTACAGCTTCCTGAGGAGGAAAAATGGAGAGGGGTTTGCTGATCTCTTCTCCCTGGGATCCAGTGACAGGACACGTGCGAATAGTTCAAAGCTGCAACAGGGGAGGGTTAGACTGGACATAAGAAAATATTTCCTTACTGAGAGTGTGGTCAGACACTGAAACAGGCTCCCTGCTGGTCAGTGCCTTAAAAGGGGCATTTGGACAATGCCCTACATGATGGGCTTTAACTTCTGGTCAGCCCTGAAGTGGTGAGGCAGTGGGACTAGATAATCATTGTAGGTCCCTGATAACTGGAAATATCCCGTTCTAACACCTGTCAATACCATCAAATAAGTGCTGTTTTCCCTCGTCCTGTTTATTTTCAGTGATATAAATTTTATTTCATGAAAGAAGCTGAAGTTTGCATTTCTTAAAGTAATCTCATCACACTTACAGAAAATGAGAAAATGGAAACAATTCCTTCCAGTCCCGTGCAATACTGGTAGTTCATGTATGTTGTCTGTTATATACTTGTCCAATATAGTTTTGTTTACACAAATATTTTTGATGTTTGGTTGTTCACATTTTTAATTATGAGGATTTTTTAGAACATATGTCACCAAGTTTTTTATTGAGAATGAGAACTTTGAGGACATGTATTGTCTATTCATGTGTACAGTGTCAAGAACACAGAGAAAGGAAAACTGTGTTCTGCTACAATGGCCCTCATTGCATTTTATCATCTTTGCAGCTATTTGGTGTGAGAGAATATTATGCTTTGATATTTCCTGATTTGTATACAAACCATTAATATCTCAGCTTTCAGGGTTTCATAACACAACTGCCATGGAAAAGAATACAGTATGTTTTCAGTATATTTATATACCAAATTTAAGAGAATTTTTGGAGGTCCAAATTGTTAGAAACTTGTTTAGTGTCATGCCTCAGAATGTAGATGTAACGGATATCGATGCTGGCACATACGGGTAGTAGGGTAACCTGATTGTTTTACATGTGTAAGTTATTAACTGAGATGCCCATTCAAGCATTTGCACATCCAAGAGTAGCATGAAAAAGTCTAACAATTGGTTAACGTTTTGAGTTGTGCATTGATTTGTAGGGGGCATGAGGGATGGGGGCAAAAAAATTGACCATGTTATCTGCATGTTGGTAGTATTAGACGGCCTATCTTCCTCAGAAGGTTTGGACTGATACAGGCTTTTTCAGATAAGATCTCTTTCAGATGCACTAGAAGCAGGAAGGATGCTTGCATGCAGGAGACAAACCCTCATCAAATCATGGCAGAGTTGCATGCCCTGCATTTGTTCCTCCCAGGCACTTCCGTTTGTAATCCTGTAGAGCTCCACAGTGTTTAAGGAGAAGGAATTACCGTAACTCTAGTGACAGCCATTGTGATCAGCACACACGTAATAGATGGTCAACTCATAAAAACCATGGATGCATTCCTACTATTTTTTGGAGTCTTGAAACAAAATGTCTTCTGACACTTTCAAGCACATAAACAGTATGCCTCTATTCTGACCTTTTACTCCTAATTCACTAAGTCCTTCTAGAGCTGTCATTGAATAAATAGTTGAGTGTCTGGCTGCCTTCTCTGGTGTAGGGAGGAAGTTCTCTACAGCTCCAGTGATATGAATAAAGTGACTTATATAACACTGTTTTGTCATGAGAATTAGCCTTAGAGATCGAACAATCAGTAGGAGTCTGTGCCAGGAGGGAACTGTGAAGTGTCTATCCTGGTGATGTTACTCCTCTTGAGTGAGTCCTTTATTGTACACAGAAAAAGTCTACTTCATCAAGGGAAGTAGAATTTAACACTGAGTTAAAAGCCCCAGGATTCTGCCTACTGTTTTTAACTTTTGATTTGGCACTGTAATGGAACAATATGTGTTATTTGTTCTTATGCAAGAAATACCAAAAATTCTTTTGTTGTATTTTTCTAGTTACCAATCTTGTATTGTGTAATAAGCTATAAAAGTATTTTTAAAACAATGTGGTAATAATAAAGGCCATATTAATTGGATTCTCTGAGCTTCTTGCTAAATTTATTGTACACAATTTTCAACAGCATGTTTATGTACTAGCAAGTAGAAAAGATTTTTAGAGGTTGGTGTTTTAACCAAACTTCAGGAAAGTGTTTATTGCACAATTTTGCATTTAAGTTCAACAGATGTGTTTTTGGTCTCATAAGCTGCTCAAATAGACATTAGGGAGAAAATAATGAGAGAACAATAATCAGGAATTGTCAGTTACCTGTCTCCTATTCATGAACAAGGGGATATTTGGCTGTACAGAATACTAATAAAATTTAAATATATCACATGCAATATAAAATTTTTACTGAAGGCAGAAAGTTGAGAGTATTCAAAAAATCATGTTTGGGCTCAGTATGTGTATGGGAATTTCACTTCTCTATCAAAATATTGGCATTGATAGAACGTGAGACTGTATTACTGTGTTTATACATTATTAAGTTAGGCCAATTTAACAAAGGAGCTGTACTCACACTTCACAGTGTTAATTAGCCACTAGTTGATACCACTAGGAAAAAGTTTATCTTGCTAATTAACAGTCATTTTTCAGACTTTTCTTAAAATTTTCCATTAAACCCTTCACACTAACAATTATCCTAAATGAGAATTTATATTGATAAGTCTCAAAGTTACCAGTTTCTGTATGTGGCCTTCCTTAACACTTGCATTTGAAGACACACTGAAAGAAGAAAGATTCCCCTTTTGCCATGTTTCATGTTGTCTTGTCAGTTAATTGCTGAGTTTACAAGAGTTTTTTGTTAGAGGATGTTATGCCAGTTTATACACACTTAGATAAAGCCCATTTTGTGCTCAAAACCAACCTTCTGATGTCCTACCGAGAGATGAGATGACCAGCCAAGGATACTCTTTCCATGGAGGCTGATTTTGTTTCCTGCAGTGCGAGGAAGGCAGGCTGGAAGAGCACAGCTATCTGGTCCTGCACTTACATAACCGGGTACCAGCTGAAGGCTGGAGCAGGGCAGTCCCACCGCATCTCTCCCTCCCCGCCCCCACAGGGTGACACTCCGTCTTTCCCATTTCACACCCCAAGGGGAAGCAGGCTAGAGACGGGCAAGGAGGATGAGGGCTCTGGGTGAGGAGGCCATCTACACAACAGTTACTGCAGTTGAGGGGTTCAGGGTTGGCTGTCGCTTTTGGGGAGTCAGGGGTGAACAACCCGGTGTGCTGCGGCCTTCCTAGGGAAAGCATCCCACCAGGGGAAGGCTTTTCTAGGGCCTTTAGCAACTTCCCTGAGCGACGGGTGATTTCAGCAAGCGCAGCGATTTCTCAGCTACAAGTGATTCCAGCTCTTGTGATTCAGCTCTTTGTGAAATCAACCCGGCAGAACTCGGGGATAGAGAGACAGGAGCCTCGTATGGCAGCTCCACAGAGGTCTCTTTATTGTCCAGCAGCCTCTGTGAAGGGGAGGCCAGGGACGAGAACTCCCTCTCTGGGAGTAGGAACAGGGGTCTTTTTATGGGAAAGGCAGGGGATGGGGTAGAAACCAGTTAGCCAGCTGGGTACAAGGTATTACCGTAAGGAAGCAAGGCATGCTGGGGGTGTTCACTTGGTCACCATAACCTGAGGCAGGTTGCTTATCTCTGGTGTGACTCCTTTTGCCCTCAGGCTTCTCTCCTCCAAGGGAGTGCCAGGGGCTCACAGCCCTCATAGTTGGCAACTGTAGCCAATAATGGGGCTTTGCATGTACCACCCACACTTCTGCAGTGTGTACCTTTAACAGGTATGTGAAAGATATCCCAGGTATTAGATGGAGAAACAGCAACTTCAGCACAGGAAGATTCGTCATCATCTCAAGTTAATGCCCCTGTGTTAGACTATGACGATGGACACAATAGAGAAGCATATTGTAAGTTAGATCTGGTTTTGAACAAAAGACAAATTATTTATTTCTTTCTTCAAATGAAGCATAACACTAAGGTATAAAGGGAGTATAAATAACATCTGATTGTGCTCCTAAGCTCCATGCTATAACTTTCTTGCAATGACATCCTTCAACAAATTAACTACATCATTACTGTTAAGTATTAATTGCACAAAACAGATACACAAAATATATAATGAGCTAGAAAGAGGACAACATTCTTCCATTATGACAAACAATTCTAACAAGAAATGGAAAAGAAAACCAATAGATCTAGGCTTACACTGATGGCAACACTGAGAGTTTTATGTCCTCTCTTTGAACACATTACATGTGATAAATAATATGCAAAATATTTAAAGAATTTTATTGTTGCTTACAGAAGATACTTAGCAAGCAAGGAGACAGTAGCAATCACTGCCTCATGTCTCATATCCCCATCATTCAATGCAAATTTTTACATTTCATGCAATAATCCTGAGCTTATTTTCAGTAACATTGAAATGTCATCTATGTTAATTACCAAATACATACAGAGCCCAGCTATGGGGTCTATTGTATTATTAAGGCATGAAAAAAGAATAGCAGTTTATCAACTCTGAATGCCACAAATATAGCACAGCAGTTAGAAGGCTCAAAAAAGCTCAGAAAGTACCAGTGATTTCTGTGCGAAGGTCCTCCCAGAACACAACTGAATCATCAGCTCCTGAAAAGGCACAGAATCAGATCCTGTCCTCACTGACATCAGGGAGTTCTGCCATTGCCTTGACTGCTGGACCAAGCTTCAGAGCTATCAGGAGTGACTCAGACTCCTCTTCATATCCCCAAAAAATTGACAAACTTCCTCTCACTCAAGTCAAGTATGAATTTAAAAAAACAATACCTACATATTGTTTTGTTAATTAGTATTTTAAGCCCATGGAAAGGTTCAATTCATTATACAGTATGGCAATTAATAAAAAGCCTTTTTAGAAAAAGCTTATTTGTTAGTCTGATTTATTAGTACGCTAAAAGAAGGGGGAAGTATCATGAAAAGAACCTCTGCCAAGTTTTTGCTCTACTTATAAATGGTTTTTAATTTTAAAATGGAAGATTTTGGTAAGCCAAACCAAGGATATGTGATACAATTCTAGACTCCATGGTTCAATGGCTCTTCTGAAAGACAAAGAGCACCATAGCCCTGTCCAGTCATCAAGTGAAGAACTCATCATCTGCATAAGTTGTAAGGGGCTAGCAATGTCTAGATTGTGTAGTTCATCACATAGTCTCTATTTTACATTTGAGAAGTTCTTGCAAAACGCCATTTAGCAAGCCAGGGTATTCCAGTTCAGTTAATTAAGCCATTGAAACCAGGGACAAATTGCTGGCAAGACTTACTTCATGCATAATTGCATTACATCCCATTCAGGGAACTAAAATAGCAGATGATCTCCTCTAACTCTGCAACTGCTATTGCCTAGCCTTTGTGTAAGTATTTATCTAGCTGAGCTCAGAGTTTACAAATCTAGTAGCCTTACACTTCATCTACAGGTGGCCCACGGTCTGCCATGGACAGAGTGCTGGTATGCAAGAGGGGTGGACTTTCCATGCCTGCACCCCTTGCAGACACGCAAGCCACCCCTTGGCAGAGATGGTGCTGTCCAATTCTGTCACTGCAAGGCTCTGAAAACTTTGCAGATGCACAAATCTGACTTAACTAATTTCACCTAAAACACCAAGTTATAATATTGAAAAATTGTTTGTCACACTAAAACATTCAGGAAACTCATTACTGTCTCATTTGAGATTGAAGGAGAAAAAAAGGTTGTTGATATTAGTTACTGGGTTAGAATTTGCAGGGGTTTTGGTTAATCTCTACTAACAAATAAGTTAAAGAAGGCTAAGGCTATAAATTGGTACTGTTTCATTTATAAATATTCACTTTACTTCTCTTCTAAAAAACATATTAAGGAAAAAGGTGGCCAGAAGGATCACACATATTGTAAATTGTAATTTGGTTGTTAGGCTGTAAAAACCAAAAATGTAAGTGAAGTTGAGCACAGTGTAAGAAAAAACCCAGTTTTTAATTAACAACTTATTTACAAGTTCATAAAATCAACTGAACTGGAGTAGATGTTCTATGTTTGTCACCAATATTTTATTGTAACTGGTAACTTGCACTCTTCGTAGTAGAACAAAAAGAAATTAAAGTTCACTATATACAGCCTTTGTACAGGCTACTTGACTATACTCAAGGCATAGTAATCATAGCACAACTAGTCTTCATAATAATTTGTGCACAAAAAGACACCAATCAGACATTATGTGAACATTACAGTGAAATGACATCACAAGTCCAGTGAAAATTCAGCATCATACAAAACATATTGATCTACTGCAAATGACATCCTTTAAAACAATAAGCCTTTATTCAGTAGTAAATTAACCAGAGTCTGACGCAGAGATTTGTGTAGTTATAAGTCTTTTAAGTGAAGCAACCTCTGCAGATAGGTTTGCTATGCCCTGCTTCAAATAGAGGTTCTCTGACTCAGAGACATTGTAGATATTGTCTTTTATTTCAACAACTCCAGTTTTGCAACCGCTCTGAATTTTAACGTTGAGTTCCTTCTGATGCCAGAGTTCTGGTTTAAGTGACCAATCTTGGATATTAGTCACTTGAACCGAGAAAGGAGTGTGAGAAGAATGCACCAAGTTTTGCGCACCATGTTTTTCAAGCTCAAAATGTCTTTTTGAGGACATGTCAATGGGTGACGACAACTTCTGTGTTGCATCATAGTCATTATCCATTGCTTCCACTTTAACTTGCATGGCTTTGGCTTTGATTCGAAGCTTGTGAGGCAAAGCTGAAGAATTCACTTCTGGAACTTTAACTGTTGCATGAACATTTTTATGTTCAACTGGAGAATGAATTGGACCCTTAGGAACTTGCTGTTCATCTTCTCCATCAGATGACTTTCCAACTACACCATCATCAGTTTCTGATGTTCTTGGGGAATTACTGGAGGACCTATTAACTTGCAAGAGAGGAGGAGAATGTGAGTACACATTAAAGGTAGCTCCCATGTAGCTTGGATATATAGATGCTTTATATGAACCTCTGTCATCTCTTGGCTCTCTCTCTAATTCCATGGGCTCCTGCTTTATAATCTGGAACTTATTTTCAGGACTTCTACAGTTGCTTTGTATACGACTTGGTTGGGTATGCTCTACAGTTGATGTTTCAGATACATCAGACATTGAGCTTTGAGGAGAATGTTTAATGACAGAAATACAACTGCTACCAACTATAGATGGTTCATGTTCATCTACAAATGAGTTAATATTTGATTTGGAACTCTGATAATCTTGAAAATACACAGTTGTTGAGCTACTGAGTTTCTGTATCTCTTGGGCATAGGCTGCAGAACTAATTAAACCAAACTTTAACTTCAACGAAAGCAGCTCTGCCTTCAAAGTGGCATTCTCTTCTCCCAGTGCAATTAGTTTGTTCTCTAAGACAAGGTCATTTAGTCGTCGCTTTTCACGAGATCTTTTGGCAGCTTCATTATTTTTCCGCCTTTTCTCCCAATACATAGCATCTTTCTTTTCATCTGGAATGAATTCTCGCTTTCTCCGGCAAGCTGAAGATTTGCTCTTTCCACTACTTGCTTCAGTAAGTAGTATATCTTCATTTGTAGACAATTCTTCAGATACTTCTGCTAAGGTCGACTTAAGTACCATGATTTTGTCCACATTGCTGCTGGTGTCAACAGGTCCGTGCTCCTTTTTAAGGGTCTGCATTTTCCTCAGCTGCATCAGAAACAATTTGTAGAAGATCTACAATACCCAACAGAGCAAGCTATCTCCCCAGTACTTGTCACTCCACAACTTGATAAATACAGTAATTTTAAATCCACGCACATTCTTCCTTTTCTTTCATAATATCAGACAGAAGTTCTGTCTAGAACAAAATTTCTTAGTAGATTCAATGGGAATCTTCTCAAAAACCTGAAATAGATAGAGAATTTTATTACTATTTAGGAATTGCTAAAGACACGCAAAAGTAGCTTTTGACAAATAGTTTAGTCCAGCATTTGGTTCATTAAACCTGCTGCAATATGAAGATAGCTCAACACTGAAACAACTGATATTCTAAATTTCATGATACCAAGAGGTAGCAGATTTGCTTCCAAAACAAATATTATATGATCCAAGGAAAAATCAATTTAAAAATATTTGAGTTTTGACCCTACAGTAATGCTGTCACAGAACTTTCCATGATTATCACCAGCCAAACTAAAACCACCAACAATACTTAACACTGCAGGACACCAAGCATGTTGATGAGCAGCACTGCAAAGTATCCTGTTCCACATTAAAGCATCTCTTCTGAAAACAGCTGCAGTGTATGACTTAGAAATGCAATATATTTGGATCCTTCATGGATTAAAAATAACATAAGCTGATTTAGAAAAGCTGGATGGCTTTCTATTGTCTTAAAATACCACCACTATCCATTATATCTATTAAGCATTGTATCCATCATAGTAATTCAAACTAGCAAGTTCACACAAGTGATTTGGGCAAGTATCTAATGATTAAAAAATATTGACAAAAAATTATGTAATTTTTTCTTATATCTTACAAAGAAAACCTTAAAATCAGTATTGAAAAATAACATTTAATTAGAAACTTGCATTTGACAAATAGTCTTATTATGTCAAAGTAAAGTTTAATATTGTTGAGGCAGGGGCACCTCCAGTAAACAGTTACCTTGAAGTAAAAGTTTAGACCCAGAAGTCTTATCATTAACAAAGAAAAGCTAGCTTAACCTTTAGCTTCAGACATTTTAATCATTAAATTTGAACTTAAGAGTTTAAACTGGCCTTTGTTTTATTTAGCCCCTTTTAATGCAAAAATATTTTTTCTCCTAAGATCATTTGGTCTTGATCTTTAGACACAGCTTCTCAGTATATCATTTTCCACAGTCAGTCATGTTCCTGGTAAAATGAATGTAGTATGCCAAGTGCTTTTATAGAACTGACTATTGAGTCAGCAATCATTCTTGTCTGTACAACCCCCACCCCCCAAAAAATTAAAAAAAAAAAAAAAGAAAAAAAATCAGCCACTTCAGATTAATGTCTCTATTTACTGGGACTGTTTTTACAATGACTAATGGAACTAATTTTAACATTATCAGTCAAGAAAGTTATAAAAGAATTACTGAATTGTATTCTGCCAGTTTCTCTTGTCTTTTCCAGAAGGCAAAGTGGAATGAGTGATGTAGTAACAATTAAGCAGGGTCATAAAGACCAAGGTTTCAAGCTGGATTCTGTTCCATCAAACCATGCCAACTCTTCTGTCATGAAAAAATTAGCACATTTAATAGAACAACTAAGTAGAATTTCCTAAAATCCGTGGTTAATTACTGACATGTAACTATTTGTCTTCGATAATACAGCCCTAATGAAAAATAGTTAGAAGCCAGCCACACCAAAGACAGCATCTAATGTTTTAGTGGAAAAGCAGCACCACAAATTGCCATGCTTGAAAAGAAGAGATATACCTCTAATACACAAGCAGTTGCATAAATTGTCCAAAATTCTAAGTGGAGTCAAAAGGGAGCTTTCTGTCAAGATAGACAAGAGCTGGATCAGGTTTAAAACAAAAAAAATGAACTCTACAGCAGAGCAACATCTGTTTGTCTAAACTTTCAGTACAGTTTGATTTCCTGAAGTACGTGTATAGATATTTTGTCCATTTTACTGATACATGTAATCAATTATTTAATTGATGTGTATACAATTTTTAACCTAGTGCGACTCAACACTTAAAAAATCATTGCTGAAACTGTAAAACAAAAAAAAAAAAAATAGAGAAGACAAGGCCACTTGACCTTTGTCACATTTGTAGAATATTCAGTCTCTGTAACATCATTTTACATTAATAGAATACTGGGACTTCATTTCATTATCCTGTGGAACAGGGAGCAGCACACAGCTGCCAATCCGTAATTATCTTGATACACTGCAATCACTGTATTCAGTTGTACCAGTAGCAAACACCTTCCACCGCACGCAGCAGGAAACAGTGTATCATGTACGGAATACCTATGAAATCATCACTCCTCTCTTAGCCTCTGCCAACTCTCACCTAAGCAAAGTGTTCAAAACAACTTTTGTGAAATTTCATGTCCTGACCAATCTAGAGCTCTTACTGAACAATACTAGAGAGCTACACTCAAACACAAATGTTTGTTCTCCCAGAAAACACTCATGAATATGCATACACCATCACTATTATTACACTATATATATATATGTATAAATGCCACATACCCTAGAACATCTATACTTACTTGAATTGGTAGCAACAGCAAGGAAATACTTATAGAACCATTGGATATTTTAGGAGAACAAAACCATACCTACACAGATTTAATAAATTTTTTTCCTATAATATTCCCATCTTTTATTTCCACATGATATAAAAGCAATGTTTAGTCTTGAACAAGACTGTATCAGGATAAGAATTCAGACTGTGTCTATGTGTATGGTGTCCAGATCAAAGCTATTCCACTTCAGTGTTTGTCCAACACCGTGGTCTAGGAAAAATACTAATAATGGCAATAATAATTAGCAAAAAGTTTTTGGATTGTGGATTGATTTTTTTCCTAAATGAATGTAGACTAATGACATAGTTCATCAATATGACCAATGAATCAATATATTGATGGATAAAAAATTGGCTGCATGTCCAAATATGCACCTGCAAGCCTAACACTGGCACTGAGCTGCACTTAGCCCAACAAGCTGCAGAGTTCATGCCCCTTGTTCCATGGGACATCTGCAGATTGTACACTGGAATGGCCCAATCTGCTCACTGTAGCACTATTAACTCCTGTTTTGGCCAGTCTGCCTCCTGTACACATTGTTCCTGGCACAAACAGACAGAACGTAAGTAGCATGCAATCAACAGCAAATACTAAGCATGTATCAAAATGACCATGTTTTTGCACGCAATGTTCAACTTTGCTCTCTGCCACAGTCCATCAGTAAAGCTGTCAAGACAGGCATGTAACCCACTGACGCAGTCACATGGGTTTGCTATCCGTGCAGTTAGACCTAATGCTGTTACTTCAGTGAATTAACAAAACAGCAATAGATCTTTAACTCTTTCTATATTGCTCGAGCACTTTTATTATGGTAACTGGGATTGTGGCTTTACAAACAGGAGTCAAAACCCTTGTTTATTAATACTTCTCCATGTGGATCAGCCCAGTGCTGAGTCTGTAAACAAATTAAATTCCATCTGATGAAAATGGCAACATGCCTTCAATGGAACCAGCCATTTCAGTTCACTTCACTTGCATTTTATAATTCCACTGGAAAACATGAGTATTTACACATAAATTAATGAACTGTAATGATTCCTCTGACTACATTTCAAATTCCAGTATTTTCCCTTATGATTAATTTTTCAATTGCTTTATCACTCCCTCATAAAGTGTAATAAAACCAACATTTGGTTGGTTGATGTTAATGGCACTGAGTGCCAATTCTACAATGTAATAACACTCGACCCTATTAACTTAATTACAGAGCCAGTCTTGCTCCCACAGCAATTTTGCCATTGGCTTCATCAGAAGCAGAATACAATCCCAGATCCAAGTATTAATGAGACTGTTGTATAGGACTCATGCTATTGAAGCAAAAAATATGTATGCAGAAATCACAAAAAGTTGATTTATTAATGGGACTTCAAAAAATACTGAAGTGACAACATAGCACATTCAAGATCTCATCCGGGGAATTTATGTATTCACACTGTAATAATAACTGAAAGGTCTCAAAGGTTGCAGGACAGGGCCACAATCTTTCTCTCTTCTGTGTAATTTAATTACATAAGTCATTTCTGCTTTAGGGAATGCATGTGGGCCTTGTCATGTACCTAGGCTTCGTCACAGAATAACTGCATGTTTTTATTTATACTTAGCAAAATAATTCATGCTATTTCCAAGCACAATTTTTCAAACATATCCTAGGATAAAACAACTGTTTAATTCTACGGCTCTAGCGTTTCAATAGTGATTCAATCAAACTAAATGAAATCCCATTTCTACCATTGGATGCTCAGACACAATTCAGTTTTGTATCATTGTGTCTACAAAAAAAAATATGTATCAGTCCTTTAAAAAATGGAAGAAAATAACAGTTATGTACAGCTTCTTGTTTTAGAAAAATAACCACATGCCCCTATCATCACCACCAGTATTTGGCACACTCTAGGGAAACAATTGAGCTCGTATTGATGTCTGCTTCTTTTTAGTTGCTGTTGTCCATGTTTTGAATAGGTATCATTAATTATATTACTGCCACCATTCTGCCAGAGTTTATCAATTTTGAAAATCTGGCTACATACCAGATGAGCTGCTATAGAAGTTCTTTATAGGTTCCAATGTCACCAGTTTGCATTCCAAATTTTGGAAAACTGAAAGATATATTTTGCACTTTATCTTCTGAAGTGTTCTAAAAACAGTTGCTATCTATCTCACTACTTTTATGAGGCACAGAAAAAATATCATTCTCATTGCATACATGGGACAGGAGGCTGAGTTTAAGCCCAGGTGGTGCATGCACAGCCTGCCTAAACACTGCTGGAAAATTTTGGAGATACTCTACCTCTACTGCTTTCCACAGACAAAAAATTATGCCACAAAACTCTGCACCTACGATTACATCCATTATAATTCAGAAATCTTCTCCAACAGAGAGGATTTCCAATCTCCACTGAAATCCTTCAACATACTTCTTCTTGCCCTTTACCGACAACAGTTCGTAAGTTCATGTTCCTGTTGAAGAAAAGGAATGCTGGCTACTCTGAAGGAGTGATATCCCTGGGACAGATTTGTGGGCCAGAGGGTAGAACAAATGAAGCTAAAACTTCTTGAAAATACCTAGGTGACTGCATTTTATGCTATGATGGGCAGGTTATCCACGGCCACAAAGGGGAAAAGCATTTACAATACAAACATTACCACCAGTTTCTGCTGTTACATAGTAAAACGCATAAGGACCATTAATATGGTACAACAGCACGGAGCAATGCAGAACTATTGATCCTGTACGCAGTTTCCTTTTCCTACAACTTCATGGACATCTTAAGTGCTTACTGTTTCAGGACCAATGTGTAATTAGGTCAGTGGAACACTGATGATGATAGCTTTGTACAAGATGACCCACTTTTGCTAAAATGTTGATCGTGTTATTGAAAGAAAAAAATGGAATAAGTCCACAAAATATATTCCATTGGGCACATGAGAAATCATGTATTATGACACTGTTCAATCAAATTTAAGAAAAGAAGAGTAGGATTATCATGGAACTTGAAATACTATTGCAAATTCATATTACCCAACTCTAGGCTGTACCCACAAAGCTGATGTCATATGTAATTTTTACAAAAGGCTTGCATTGTTAGAAAAATTACTTAAGTTACTGTTTATTTTAACTACAAATTAACTCATTAAAGTACAGCCTGCTTACCAAAGGTAAATCACACAAATGAAATTAGTATTTGGAGAGCACAAAACATATGTTAAGGGTAGCTGTTGTTCAAAAAGGTCAGTCAAGCTTAGTAAGTGCAAATTTGCCCCATGTTTTCTTCCATTTCCTTATGAAGACAGTGTGATTCTGCTAGATCTGTTCATTTTTCCCGAAACAAGCTCTGGTTTAAAGGGTGAAAAACAAGATCTAAGCATATTACTAACTGCACCAGGAAAAAATTTAAAACTGAGAAGGAAATATATATATATATGGTAAATATTTAATTCCATATATATAATAGATATAGTATGCACATGTAAACATGCAATTTAATAAATATCATATCACTTTCCAGTATTTTTAATAAAACCTCAATAGAAACAACTGCTACTGAAGTTACAGTACTATGACAGTATGTTTCTCATTTCAGTAGCTACTTGACAGCAGGAAGAGCTAGACTGCAAAAAGCTATAACTTAATAGCAACCATGTTCTGCAAATACAATCTCATGTTTCCCTTAGTTACAAACCATAAAAAAAAAAAATCCCACAAAATCAAATATTAATTATTCTGACAACAAATGGCTTTTTATTATTGAACTGTGTTCTTAAAATGCCAAGCATGGACCAGACCTTCAGTTGACCTAAATTTATATGGCTCAATTTAAAGCCAGCAGAATTATGTCAATTAATCCCAGCTGATGCTCTAAACGTGCATCTTGTTATATAACAACTGAAGTAAATATATAAAATAAACAGTGGCCGTAAAATGTTATCTACCACTCACTGCAAACAGAGCGGAGGAACAGCAATCTTTAGAGCTCCAATTCTGTGAGATGGTCCAGACCACTGCCCATGCTGAGCATTATTTTCTTTGTTGGGTTGCATTCCACTTGTGAAAGGAAGTCTTGCAGCACTGGCACCTATATTGTCAGCTGTTGTGCAGACACCTCTGTAGCAAAAACTGGTTAATTATTCAAATACTGGAGGACAGACTGAAAATTACACCAAGGTAGAGCAACTCAAAAAAAGGAAAAAAGCCATGTCCTAAATAAAGCATTCCTTCTGATAGAATATAGATTTGTTTAGTATCTGTCATGAAATTCAATCTCATAGTATGCTATTTTGGACATGGACCAATTCAACAAGTGTATTAGGAAAAAACAGGGTATCTAAGGTGGCTTTAGATTAATTTCAGATCTACCTCCTAATACAATTTTTTAATAATGTTGCTTCTATCACATTTTTAGTCAAGACCAAGTATTCCCTTGCTCACACAATCTTATTTTTGACAGTCATGCTTATCATCAGTATTAGACAGTTACATTATCTTGTAGCTCTTAAAAAAATATTTTCAAATACTGTAAGGTAATGATTTAATACTGTAAAATACTAACACAGAAATCAATTGTCATTTTCTTTTAGAATGGACTGCAGGAATTGGCCATCTATTTGCATTTTTTTTCTATTACATAGCCTAAGCACATTTATATCTCATAACTGGCTGTAATGATCATGGCAAGGTCACCTAGAAGAGTCAATTAAGCTGATGAGTCAGATACATTGCTTAACAGTGTGTAATAAGACTCAAACAGAGGATTTTATTGTTCATATTATTGCATCACAGTGATGTTATAACAGCAGCAAGACTGCCGTCTGGAAAAAAACTATTGCATAAGGATAGTTTGCATAACTATTTGTTAAAATAAGTCAATTTAAAATGAGTTAAAGGTTTATTTCATTTAAGATTTTTATTTCAAGATAAAGGATTGGGAGAAAGCAGCATGGTACTGATATCTTTCTCAGACTCTATTGCAACAGAAAGAATGTCTGTATGTTCTACAAATTTCATCCAAAGTAAGGCAAATACTGTTCCTTCTTAAGATGGGATAAGCTGTGTGGAGGTCATGTAAGTTCATACTGCCCATGGGAAGACTCTTAGCTTTTTGACACCTTCACATCAGTTTCTTAAAAACAAAAACAAACAAACAAAAAACCCAACCAAAAAACCCCAA
>VZTI01000848.1:91387-137144 GCA_013397865.1 Struthidea cinerea
CTGCCGCCTCGGCACCCGCCGCGGTGCCGGCGTGCGCGGCGGTAGCGGGGTGTGTCTGCGCGGCGTGCGGGCACCGAGCCCGCGGCCCCGCCGTCTCCGCGCGATCGAACAAGGACGCGGGAGCCGCGCTCCCGAGGCGCGTACCCGCCGCCTCACCACGCGCACGGGCGATCCGCCGGTGTATCGCGCTGCGGCTGCTGTCACTCGCGGAAAGCAGTCGTGATAATCGTAAAAGGACGAGGAGGGGAGAAATGGCAGGGGGGAAGGGGCCCGCTGGCGGCCTTGCCGGGGCGCCGCCTAGCCCTGGGCTCCGCGGGCGCCAAGGCTTGTCCGCCGGCCTTCGTGGCCATCAAGGCTGAAGGATTTCAGTAGTGTTGCTTCATCTCCGCCCGCGCCCCTGAGACGGCAGCGCTGAAGGGCTGCGCAGAAGCGGGGACGCACTTTGGAGAAGGTCGGTGCCGCCGGCCCTCCTGGGGCGATCCCCGCCCGCATCCCCCCGTCCCCGCACCCCGAGCCTTGCCTCCCAGTGAACGGAGGTGCCATGGAGAGTCTGGTGCTGGTTTGCCCCCTGTTTAACCTCCGTTTTAGAAAGTGACACATGGCCATCAAGAAATTCAGTTCTCATCCCAGAACGTGTTTGAATGTGCACACATTTGATTAGGTGTGAAATATGTATCTTCCTCATTTTTATCCTCACAGAAGGTTTGTATCCCCATCTCTTTTTTTTCTTTCACAAGTAAAATTTATGGAGACAAGAGAAATTTTTTTTTATTAAATCCTAGTTCCAGAACATAAATGATTCCTGATTTCATTCTGTTAAGCACTTACCGAAATAGTATAGTCCTCACCAACATCATCCTGTTATATTACTCTGTCATCCTGTATTTATATGTCAACAGAGATAGCCCTCTGGAGTAAAGCAAACCTAACAGAAAGCAAGTTCAGAGTATTTTTTTGTTTATCTCAGCCCTCAGTCTTGTATTACATGTACCCATAATATCCCTCCACAATAAAATCTAAGTGCCTTGAATCCATTTCTATCTATCTCCCTGGATTATTTAATATGAAAGATCTAATAACCTTTACTGACATTGGTTTACCGCTCTTCCTTTCCTGTTTCTAGTATCTAGCATATGCTGCCTTGTTAAAGGTAACAGACTATGGAGCCCACCGTGACTAGAAAGGGGACTCAAAAGCAGCCCAGGTCTGAGAGATCAACCACTGCCTCCACCTGGAGGCTGCACACTCAATTTTTTTTTTTTTTTTGCCATGCTTCCACTTGCCAGTGGATAACAGACATGCAGAGACAGTTGGCATGCTACTGGAAATATCAGACATGAGATCCAGCAATAAGCTTGAAGACCTGCTTGCTCATAAATATTGGTGTCCTACTTAAGGTCTGAGGCACACTGATGAACCTATGTGAGGAATCTTGTGCAGCACATATTATGTACCACACACTTTGTACCAATCCGATGCACTGAGTTCACAGGACTGTCAAAAGCCAAAGTAAATCCTGAAACTTCAGGCAGTTTTTAAAATTAAATGGTGCATATTGTTTTCACCATGATAAATGGTTTCTAATGAATCCTGGGCACATACTTTTAAAAACTTTAAGTCTCATATCTAGAAAAAAAAAAAAAGAAAGCAGTAATGCAAATTTGCCTTCATGACTCAGGTTCTTGAAATTCTAGAATTCTAGAAAGAAGTCTCCAAGGCAAATAATATCCTTCCTATGTGGGTGGACAGTCTGGGAAATAATATTCCAGATGGAGTTTGGTCGCCTATTTGCTTATATGTTTGTCACTAATTATAATCAGCCATAAAAACAGACCTGATCTTTCTCCCAGATTAGTAACAAAGATGTTCTCTATATTTTATGCTGCTTCTACTCAGTGGAGGTCAGGAGAGTCAAAACCTTTTACAGCAAAACCTGGTCTTACTCTCCAGATCTTACAGTGGGCGCTTGACAGATTCAGGGATAAGGTGGGATACAGGGCCGAATGCTGGTGTGGCTGAAGGAACATATTCACCATTTTTCCACCCCTCCTGAGGTACAGAAAAAAATTGCATGGATGAAAGCCATAGCTTTGTGCATTCGGCACGAAAGGAGTCTAAGGCTTTTGGGAAAACTGTAAAAAAGACACTCATTCTATGATTATCCACCTCTGCTGATTTTCCTGTTGGAGGGATGAAGTAGGTCATGAAGATCTTTAGCTAAATTCTCAGCTGACTATAGCATGGTATGATTTATACTTGCTTTTGGACAGCACAGTATTAACTTCAACTCCTTTAGATTCATTGATATTTATTGCTACATGACTTAAACTCTCTTAACACTACCTCTGATTTCGGCTTAATGAGTATTGCTAAGGCTACACTGAGTCATAGTACTACATGCAAGGTCTAGAAAAGGCATTTGAGGAGTAACTAACAAAAATCTTACAGAAGTAATGCCTGTCATCTCTAACATTGGTTGACTCCTTGGCATTCAGTTGTGTCCATGCCTCTTGGGCTTTCCATAGTATCAGCTTTGAATATGACCCAACCTGAAATTTAGAATCAGATGAAAGTAAAAGTTTCAGTGCCTCCAAAGAAAAAAAGGCTTTAATTCCTCACTTTTATTATAGTCCACATATAATACAATGTAATAATTGAAATAAATCTGGAGCAAAATAAGAATAAAATGTTTCTTAAGATTATGCTCTACTAAACACAGTTTAATGATTTATTTATATGTGTATACACACACACATACTCTCTGAAATTAACTGAAGAGACGGTGACTTCTGCTATTATCCTTGGTTCCTTGCATTGCTTTCTTTATATCTGTAGGAGGTTTACTACATAGCAATGCAATTACAGAAAACTATATTCACCAATCTTTTTATATATTGAATGTGATCAGTGCTCAAAAATGTTTAAGACTAACCAAGTCCTCTAGGGCTTCCTGCTCAAGAAGAACAGTAGTGAAAGTTCCATAAAATAGATGATATTGTGATTTTATAAAGATCAAAGACAGAAATAAAATGCATGAAAGAAAAAGGCAAGTCATTTCACTACAGTTCAAAGTATTAATCAAAATACTTCCATGCCTTTGTGGAAACTGTTCTGGAAAAATATTTGTGCTGTAATGTACTCTTGCTAAAAGCAAACCCAAGAGAAATAGATGTTCACATTGTAACTTAGGCAGACATAAGTGAAGCAATGTTTACTGGAACTGTTAAGTGTGAAGAAACACCACAAATTGCACAATAAGTGCATGGACTAAATAAAGAAAATTTACATGATTCTTTTGCACTGCAACAGCCAACTTAAGGCTTCATGGCTATTCATATGTCAAACTAAGAAGGTTATGGTGTTTGAGCATTTTAGACCAGTCTAAAAGCAAAAAAAATGTCCAGTTTCTTAGGTCACAAACTCCAATTCTGCCCACAGAGCCACTGGCACATTACTCACTTAGATTGAGAGACAATATGGAGAATAGCAATATCTTCAGGACTGATGGAAGTATCAGATTTCACCTGAATATTTTAAACACAAAAGGAAGTATTTTCAAAAAACTCTTTTCATTAATGAACACATTTGCTGCTAATGTGTATAACACTGCCCTTACTGAAACTCTTGAGCTAGTGCTGCCAATGTTGTGGAAAGTAGAAACATGTAGCACCATTCATTTTCAATATTGGACTGGAAAAAAATCACTGGAAAGCCCTCAAGAATGTGAAAATGTACCATTTTGTGAAGTGTATAGTATGCATATAGAAAGTGGGAAATGCTCGGAATACCACTGAAAAGAAAAATTTAAAAAAGAGATGAGTCCTAGCCTCCCCCTTGCCATGACTGAGTAGCAGACATGATGAGTAGGAAATCTGAAGAGCACCACATAACAACACTGGAGAAGGAAAGCCAGCAGGCACCCTGAGTGACTGAGATGGCAAGGCACACCTTACACCCACATTATTTTGAAAGGAAGGTGGAGATGACACAGGTCGGAAGATCAGCAATTTCTCATGGCCAGCAGCACAGGAGGGAGACAAGGGATAAGTCATTGCCATTGGGAACTGTTTCAGTATGGTGAAACAAGCTCACCATGCTAAGTTCTATTTGCAGCACCTCACTCAGAAATTGCTGAGGACCAGTGGGGTTTGACATGTGTACTTACTCAGAGCTGCCTCGCTCTTGACATTTGAATCACTCAGATTAAATGAGACAGTCCAGTAATTTGGAGGATTTTGATGTGAAGTGAGGATTTCTTGAGAAGTAGGACCAGTTCTTCTAGAAGGAGCCCAAAGGTTCTTCATGTCCAGAGGCTCTCCCAGTCTGCAGCAACTGAAGCAACTGCTGGTGGGATCTTATCTAAAGCCCCAGCAAATGAAATTTTCTGACAGAGACGCAAACAGCTCCCCACAACACCTTTTCACACTTTCTCTTTAAACAGTTTTCTGTCCATGTGGATATGAACAATCTTTTCTCCAAAACAAAATAAAATTGTCTTGCATAAAAGTTCCCCAAATGACAGAGTTAACACAAACCTCATTCAGTTAGTCATCCAAATGAAATTACTCAAAAATGATAATACAAGTCACAAAATTCACTGCCTGGTATCGAGCAGAGCGAAGACAAGGGAAAGTCAAAATTCTTAATCAGAGTCTTTTCAATATGACCTAACACAATTAGCTGCTACTTTTCTAGTCATCTGCTTTTCTGCTTCATTCGTCACTCCAAAGTCAGAAATGTGTAAAGAAACCAGTGGGATGGGGGTTTTTGGCAGTCATTTCTTCAACACAATTGAGACTTGGTCTTGCCATTTAATCTTTGTTCACATTAGTCATCCCAGTGACTTTGATGATTTACATTTGTGATTAATCCTGACTTAAGTTACAGCACTAAACCTTTAAGAAGTATACCTCATTTGATTTACCAAAATGTGTGAAAGTCTGTGTGCTTGACCACTGCAGGCAGAAAGACACTAAGGACAGATATTTTCCTATGATGTTGTGTTTTGAGATAGGACACTGAGAGCAAATATCTCACAATGGATTTTTACAGCCACCATAACAACTAAGAATAGTGAAATGCATATTAACATACTGAGCAGTTGGCTCTCCTATGACAGTAATTATCAGTGAGTCATTTGGTGAAGCCACTATACTTTGCAAAATAGTTGGAAATGTGTTCTATTGAAGCAAAAATTGAATAGTAAACTTAAAGACATGAAGAGCTATAAAAAGTTTGTTACGCAGCAGTGATTATCAGATAGACAAGAAGAAGCCTTTGTTCTATGCAGGGGATGTTTCTGCTACTGTTTTATGGTTACTGTACACTAAAGCTGTGCAAGCACTGGACAGAGTTAATTATAGCCTTTTTGAGAGAATGGAGTATAATTCTTAGTCTTAGACCCTTGCTCTAAAGGACTGTAGAGAGTCTGCAAAGCACCCTTAGCAGAGATCACAGAGAAGCATGCTCTTGGTTGTTCAACAGCTGTTATTGCATGGTCTTCGCCATTTAAAGAATGGCAGATGGCTTAATTCAAAGTTGTGCTCCTGAAATTCTCTGCTCCACTGCTTGGTAACCTTGAAGGACCAGACATTACATTGCCGTAACTCCTTTTCACCCTCAACGTGCTCAGGTGACTGAAGTTTTTCCTTCTCTGAATGCAGAAGGGAGGTATCTTTCTTGCCCATGAGTCCAACTGTGACCTAGAAATGTGGGAAACTGGGACCACTACTGCTCAAGTCCAGAGCAGAGCTTTGTCTGATAGACATTTGGAGAAATCTCTACCAACCACTGCTGGTATAAGCCTCTTTTGCACTGCTGGATTCCTACTTTTTGTCCTGCAGAGTTGTAAATCTGGCATCTAGAAGGGTGGGTAGAAAGTGGTCTAATATGCAGAAAAAGACAAAAAGAGCAAAAGTGAGCTTGCCTTTTGTAGCATAGCCATCAAGACACTCACCATGGGAGAAGGGTATCTGTGTTTCACTACTTACAGGACAGTTTATGCGTTGAGCTGGATGGACCCTACCCTGAAGAACATCTTGTGTTAATAAATGCACCTGTGGTAATAAACGGATTGTCATCATGGATTTTGAACCACGGATTCATACAATGGTATTTTGGGTGACCCTGGGTGGTTGCCAGGCACCCACTGAAGCCCCCTCTCCATCTATCACTCCCCTCTGCAACTGGGCACAGGAAAGAAAATATAAAATGGGTTCCTGGGTTGAGATAATGATAAGGAGAGATCACTCACCAGCCCAGGCAAAACTCAAAACACAAACTGGGGATAGTAATTGAATTTACTGCTAACAAAATCAGAGCAGGATAATGAAAAGTAAAATAAATCTTAAAGACACCTTCCCTCCACTCCTCCTCATTCCCAGCTCTACCTCCTTCGTCCCAGTGAGAGAGGGGACACAGAGATGGGGAATGGGGCTTACAGTCAGTACATCACATGATATTCCTACTGCTGCTCAGGGAGAAGAGTCTTTCTCCTGCTCCAGTGTGGGTTCCCTCCCACAGGACATAGTCCTCCATCAGCTTCTCCAATGTGAGCCCATCCCATGGACAACAGCTCTCCACAAACTGCTTCAGCATGGGTCACTCTTCCATGGGGTGCTGTCCTTCAGGCACAGCCAGCTCCAGCGTGGGTTCTCCACAGGGATCTCCTGCCAGGAGATCTGCTCCAGCATGGGCTCCTCTCTCCATGGGTCTGCAGGTCCCTGCCAGGAGCCTGTTCCAGCGTGGGCCTCCCAAGGGGTCACAGCCTCCTCTCAGGCATCCACCTGCTCCAGCATGGGGCTCCTCCGTGGGCTGCAGGTGGATCTCTGCATCCCCATGAACCTCCAGGAGCTGCAGGGGCACAGCTGCCTCACCATGGGCTGCACCAGGGGCTGCAGGGGAATCTCAGCTCTGGTGCCTGGACCACCTCCTGCCTCTCCTTCTCCACCAACCTTGGTGTCTGCAGAGTTGTTCTCATGTATTCTCTGACCACAATTACATAATACGCCCATTAAGGAGGTTTTTTCCATCTTAAATATGTTATCACAGAGGCCTTACCATCACTCCTCATTAGCTCAGCCCTGACCAGCAGTGGGTCTGTCCTGGAGCCAGCTGGCACTGGCTCTGTCTGACATGGGGGAAGCTTCTGGCAGCTTCTCACAGAAACCACCCCTGGAGCCCCAAAACCTGGCCACACAAACCCAACACAAATGGTTTGGGTTGGAAGGGACCTTAAGGATCATCTAGGTTCAACCCTCACGCATTTGTCCAAACATGTCCTGAACCACTCTTATTCCTTCATAGAGCACTACATGGAAAAACTTACTTACTAGCTGGCTAAAAGGTAGTTCTCTGAAAATAAGTATGATAGAGACTTACGCAATAATGTATACACAGTTTTCTTCATTGTGTTTCATGAAAGAAACAAGTGTCAAATGCAAGAAATAGTTAAATGTAGTAACAGAGTAGGGTTGGAGAATATGTGGTCCAGTGAAGCCATTCAGGCTCAGCAGTCTTTAAACAAAGCTATTTCAGACGTACCTTATGTCTCAATGCCTGTGTCTTTGCTTTAGATAGGAAATGGAAATACAGTGTGTTAATCTATTTCGACTATCATTCTTGTTAACTCTTGTTCTTCATGCATAAACACCAGTACCTCAAGAATATTCAGTGCAAAGCTCTTATGTTAGAACAGATAGACATGGATAAAATTTATCATGAAATTAAACTGGAACCAGAGAAAGGAAATCCTGATTTAGTGTTGCATATACTTATGTGGCTGCAACACTTCAAAGTTAAAAGTATCTTCTCTACAGAAAAATTAATTCATTTATGACTTCAGACCTGCTGCTAACAAGAGTAATATGTGAAAAGAAGAAAACACACAAGAAGACATTAAACTTGACTGTAATCTTGCTTTTACATTGAGCTGTCTTAAACACAGGACAAAGGTTTGAAATAATGCGCTAAGTCAAGTAATGGTTCAAAACATCTTCAGTGTTAGTGACAAGCTAGCCAGCCAACCAGTATTCCAGTGAAATATTTTTATGTTAGAGCAACTAGAAAAGTTCTTTGAATTAGCTCTAAAAGCTGAGCTGTGGCATGCCAAGAAGGAATGAGGCAACAAACTGAAAGGATGGAGGTTTCTTCTCTGCCATTCCATTATTGTTGCCTGCACATGGCACACACCCTTGCAATCCACCCAACCGCCCGTCAGAACTTGGCAGAATCTGTTCCTTATGTCTGCTAGTGATGACACATCCTGGAGGAAAATTTTCTTGAGATTTGTTAAGTTAGCTTCTGAGGTGCCTTTCCTCATGTTCAAACCAAGGACACACCAGAAAGGGAGAATGACAGAGCTGGGAAGTGTTGGTATTTGTCCATGAGGAAAAACTGTTGCAGCTGCATTGGTTTGAGTTGAGGTGTGAAATATTAGCTGTGAACTTCTTACTGAGCAGCGAGAGAGCTGTAGTCCAGAATTAAGTCAAGGGAACAGACTTCCACTACTGGTGGTGATGAGTACGAAAAGACCCACAAATTAAATATCCTCTCAAATGTCCCCAGAAAAAAGTCTGAGGAAAATGAGGGATCAGCAAAGGAAGACTTCCTGAAAATATTTAACAGTGAGCCAACTTTATGGAAAGAGTAAGAGATTGTTCCTTTGATGCCATGATCATTTTTTGCCCTTTTTTATATATACCTTTTATATACCCTTTTATATAGCTTTTAGGTATCCTCATTGCTTTTAGCATGCATACTTGTAATTCCTTAAGCCTGATAACTTAGCATCATCTTAATACTCCGTTAAACCAGAAGACCAAACATCCTAGAGGCCTTGCAGCTGGGGCCAGAAAGCCCTACGCTATCCTGCGAAACCAAGGTCTTCTCTAGAACACATCCTCTAAACTAAGATAAGCCCATCCAGGGGGGAATTCCTCAGGATGGGGGGGTTAACTCGAGCCTCTCACTGGGGAATCTTTGATAGATACGTTAATTTGCAAGGTCTATAAATTGTATATGTGATCTATTGTGTGTGTGCCTTTCAGTGTGCATTTTGGCACATTCCACCTGGACAAAGTGGTGCACCTTAAGGATCCTTAAATAAATACCGAGGTAAAAAACCCTTTTCCCCTTAACTGTGTCTGGCTCTTAATTTTAAGACCAGGAAAAGGCAACACCTTTATCTAGGCCAAGTCCCAAATGCTGTCCATGCAATTGGTGAAAATAAGCATAGAATTTGCCTCTATAATCCCTGTAAGTTCAAAGGACAATGCTGGGCTTTTATTTTGATTCTACTTGTGTTTGGCTCTAAACACATTTGAGAAGTAAAATGTTATTTCCTTGGTACAAATAGTCTTCTCAAACATGAGCCTTTTCTCTTTTAAACTGAATATATTTCTAGAAGGCACAACACACACCACTTTAAGTTGTGGGAGCTTAGAAACACTGTTTTGTTACAAACATCAACTAAGTGGTGGTTGATGCAGCTGTACTCCTGCCCTATGTACCTAAGCTAAATTCTGCTTGGGCTAATTAGCCATGAAAGAACATTGTCAAGTCTCAGAAGAATAAGCATGGACAATTCCTTCCAGACTGACATATTATTCTCTAACACAAAGCTGTTTTAGTTTTCTGTCAACAATTCTCATGGAGATGAATTGGTGTTAGTTCAGCCCAGTGCCCAGTAACATGAATGCAATAAAGTGGTCAAGAATACTTGTCATCCAAAGCCCCAATTTGCCATTTTTGTTTACTGTTCCTCAGCTGTTATTCTTAGAATAAATTCTATTGTCTCATAAATAGAAAAAAAACCAATAACACCTACTAAAAAATACTGTTTAAAGAAGTGTTTAGCAAGACCATTTTCTCAGCCACAGGGTCTTAGCCTTCATTCCTATCCCAGTCTATAGGTAACTTGCTCACACAGCTTGTGAACTGGTTTCCTACAGAAAACTTGAGATCAAGTGAGCAGCAGATGATGGGGAGACACGTAGTTTGAGAACTGACAGTACGCTGATACTCACCAGCCTCTGTAGAGGTCCTTCATGCTCTCTTCCATTACAGGACAAGAGCATGTCCTTTAAAGGATGAAGAGGACAGTAACAGACTCCAAAGTTGCAAGTAAAGATACCACCATGACTACCACTACCAGAATGCCTTACTGAATGTATTTCCTATTCTATGTTTCTGAGTTGTTCTTGAGGAAAAACAAAACAAAACAAAACAAAACAAAACAAAACAAACAAAAAAAAAAACCAACACAAACCAACAACCAAAAAAAAAAACCCCAAAATTTAAAACAAACAAACAAACAAACAAAACCCCAACAAAACCAACAACAACAAAAAAAAAACCCTCACAAAACAAAACAAAACAAAACAGAAAAAGGGCCAATTAGGACAGCTTGCTTGAATTTTCACTGACACTCTGTATGGTTCTTGGGGCAATCACAGATCTGTGAACATGGTGAGTCCTTTGCTGCTGGAAGAACTTGGCCTACTATGCACATGTATGAAGTCACTCTGCAGTACACATCAGTAAACTGGGCTTGGTACAGGCACACCATATGACAAAAAAGGGACTCTGCCGCTCTTCCTCAGCAAAGGAAGGAGTTAAACTGAAACTAGAGAGAAAAAAAGGTCAAACTACTTCTTTACATGCACAGACACTTTAATTGATAGGGGTCTTCCAGTAACTGAGCCAATTTAGTGCTCACCTTCTCAATGGGTATTGGATCCAGAACAGAAACTCCCCTAAAATAGGGTCAGTTGCAGGTCTGCTCACTAATTAGAGCAGAAGGAAATGGATGTTTCACTGTCCTTCATGCAGTCTGACTCCTCCTCACCCTTCATTTACTGCTCCCATTACAGGACTCCTAGTCAAGCCTCTTTCTTGTGCTTCTCAGGGCAGGCACCTCTGGTCTTGCCTGCCTTTAAGGCTGATGATCATTCTAGCTTTGTGATGAACAGCCTGCAAGCCCAGGGTCACCCAACACTGAGGTACTTAATTCAGTGGGCTGCCCTTGCACTGGGAAATCTGAAGGCCTGGCATTTTTTCTCTCCAGCAGACTGCTGGGCAGACTGCTAAGGAGCTAGGTTGGCAAGCTGGCATGAAACTGGGCAGGCTTTTGACTGAAACCTGCCTGGCAGGCGAGTTTGGAAATGTGCCTGTGTTTTGTCAGAAGATTTGTTAAAACAGACACATTCCCACAGAATGTTGTGATTTTGATTAATCAGCATTTCAGAGCTGGTAAAGTGTTCCCCTGGAATATTTCTGACCATCTTTGCCGACAATAAGCTGCACATTTGCAGCATTCCCAATTGCAATGATCCTTCAGCGTCTTCCACTCAAAATGCCCATGCTGACAATTGTCTGAGTGCTTCCCTGCAGGAATGCTAAGCTCCACCATCTCTGTCATGAACAAGGTCAGGGTGTGACACAGTCAAGGACTCCAGGTCTGGGCTATTTGATATTACTGCAATATTTTGCAGGCAAACACAGAGAAAATGCCCTTCCCATGCACTAAAGCACTTCACAAATATTCATAAATATGAATTGCATTGCTTAGGCTAGTTCATCTCACAAAAACCTGCTCTCCATTTGCAATTTAATGTTATGAATTACAGGCACTAGATCTGCTGAATTAGAAAAACAAAGAAAACCTGCAGGTTACAGAAAAGAAACTCATACCATTCTCTGCTCTTCTTTCTGTGTTCTTGCTTCACATTACCACCTTGCCTTCCTGCACACCTCCTGCCCTCCCTCCCCCTCAATGTGTCTGGTATACATTTTAAAAAACAATGTTATTTGTTTTCATCCTTGTCCTTTTAGAATAATAACAAAGTTCTCCTTGCTCTGACAAACTGAACTTATCCTCAGGCCCTGTATTTCAAAGCAGGATTTGACTCAAAGGAAACCCAGAGGAGTATAAGCCTGTTGCACTTGGTTTTGGTTTTGGTTTAACTGATTCTCTTTTCTTTTTTCTTTTTTTTTTTTTTTTTAAGATATCATAGAGCATGTAATGATTCTACTGCACTTTTGTGCATCTGTGAGTCATGAGGTAGGCTGGGTCTAAGAGAGGGCCGAGTCACAAAGTTAACATACAGATTTTGTTTTTCCGGGGTCTGAGGAAGTTCAGATTTGAGGGTCTGCATTCAGATCATCTCAGGAACATACAAGGATTCAGTTGCTGTCTAATTAGGTATGAAACATTTCTTTTTCCTTTCCCTTCCATTCCTACCACTTTGAATGATATTTCAGCGATTGTGCTTGCCATGATTGGAAAAATGAACAAAAAAGTCATCACTATTACATTATCCTTCTGCTGGGATTAGAAGGAAGAAGGAACAGAAACGTTCCACTGGATGATGATACTATTTCCCACACTTGCAGTCATCTGTGGCTAACTAGTTGTCAGTAAAAGCTGAGTGACTCAGAGGCAACATCAATGGCAGTGAAAAAAACCCTAATGGATTTAATGACCAAGGATTTTCAGGCTCTTATTTTTGAGGTCAAATATCTCTTTTTGGGGGAAGTGAGGAAACTATTAGTTTGACAATTAAAATATATATGTGAAAGGAAACATTTATGATAGGCTTTCTTAATGTAGAGAGTTGCTCCTGTTTCTGAAGACTATCAATCTCAGGGTTTTCTCATCTTCTCTACTGAGGTTACTTAACATTTTGTCCCTAGTTCATCAGTGCTTATCTTGGACTTCAAATTCATCAAAGCCTGATTTTTTGATGCAGGGGTAATTTTTCTCTGGTTGTCTCTAGTTTTTGTTTTCTTCAGCTCTTGCTAATCTCTTGCTGCAGAATCCCAATTTACCAAACAATGTGCAAGTGTTTCTAGCTCTTTGACATTTCTGTTTCATTTTCTGCATGTTGCTATGTAATACCCTCTGCAGTCCTTTCTATTTAAAATCACACATTTGCATGCATACTTTAGAAATATGGAATGAACATCTTCAGGCTTAAAACCTTCTTCATTTGTTTTTTCAGAAGTTGGTGGAAAATACATTTTATGGCAATATAAAACTTGCCCCTACTACATAAGAAGGAAAAGAGTGGTAAATGAAGTTTAAGAGGAAAGAAGTGGAACGTGTGGAATGAAACACACTTGTTCAAATCAAGAGAACAGTTGATTCTGATAACTCAAAAGAAATTTAGTTTAGTAAAAGGCTAAAAGTTATGCTTGACATTTAGCATTAAAAAATACCAACTTGATTTTTTTGGCTAATGGTAGCAGAATAAGGTTGCTAGGTATATAAAAAACCATGAGCGTAAAGATTGATGTCTTTAGTAAATGCACGGTATCAATATGCAGATTGTGACTCAAACAGAAACATACATTGAAGTAAACAATCATACCATGTATTATTATAATCAGTTGTGGGTTGATGGCCCACATCAAGAACCTAATGGGAAAAGGAAGCAGGAAATCCTGCACATAGATGACACAGCCAAGAGGTAATCTTCAAAAAAATAAAAATAAAAATAAAAATAAAAAAATAAACCAGAGGAAGTAGCAAAGTGATTGTAGTAAAACAAGGAAGGAGGCATAGAATGAGCATGGGTAAACAGAGGTTAGGGAGGCCAGTAAAGATGTCAGAAGCAAACTGGATGCACAGATTAATGGGGTTGGACTAGATGACACTGACTAATGCCACTACTTTGGATAAGCTACAGAAGACAGATAATTTGACTGTGAGAACCAGTCCAGTCTTCAGAGTGCAAGAAGAGCCTGGAGAAAAATATCAAAGACAAGGTCCAGAAGAACCGTATGCCACCAAACAGTGGCCAGGCAGGGACTGTGGATGGTTATCATCTGACCTCAGATGATGTGACACAATAATCTAGTTTTCAGTTAAATTTTCTCAGTATGGAACTGAAATATTCTTTACATGTTCTCTCTTCACAGCTGTGTTTCATGACTTAAATTGACCCAGTCTATTCCAATCATAAATTCTACCTAAATATCCTTCTGTAATTTGAAAAGAATTAGCCATAGTCATTCTGAAAAAAATAAAAAACCCCAAACATTCTATTAATAAACCATATCACTGGATAGAGAAATATCATTTGTTATATTAATATTCTATTTCAACTTGAAGATTAACAGAAACATAAAATCATTTTTGCTGCTATTCTATTCAAACTCCTTCCTTCTTTCTCTATTTGCAATAAATAGAAATAAACCTATTTTCATCAATAAGCCCCAAATGTTTCTCACACAACAGTTTTCTGGAACAAACTAAACAAACTACCAGTGTTGACCCTTCTGCCCTGACTGACTCTACCAACAAAGCCAATATTTAACTGACTGTTCCTATGGAGTCTTTTTTCTGAACCTTATTGTACACAGGATGCAGCAGCAAGAGAGAAAGAGGGTCTTGTGTTCCTCTTTGCAGAGCCTGATGGCTCAGAAGTACAAACTACACAAAACTTCCTTTTTGCAGAAAGTACAAATCTTTTTGACTAGGGTATGCCCAGATACCCCAGTGATTGATTTGTCATATGTTATCCAGGAATATGCCCTGCTACTCTTTGGTTCACTATTACCCTTTCTGAGTGCAGAACAACTCTCATGCTTGTCAGTAGTTTTTGTTTGATTCCTTGCCTCTACAGAGCAACAACCCCACCTTCTCAGTGGAAGAAATGAGGGCAGGCTCCTCTATATCACAGCATATGTCAAGGCTCAACTCCAAGGACAGCTCACAGCTAAAGAGCAAAAATTATTTTTTTTGAGATTTGCACACTTCTCTGTAGATCATGGTCAAACCAAGCCCATGAAAGCTAACTTTATGTAAATTGGATGGGGTTTTAATTGCACTCTATGTGCCTACCTTCAGACACATTGTGATACTGCCAGTTTTCACGCTTTAGCTGTTAACGGGGAATTATGCAGTGGCCACTGCACCAGCACAGAGTGTTTTCTACTCCTCCAAACTTGGCTAAAAACAAGCAGAAGTGCTCCATGTTACCGCTTGAAATGGCCACACTCTGCACACAGGGTCATGCCTCTCCCAGCCGAAAATGACGTGTGTTCACTGCTGGCTACATGCTGAGCAGTAGCCAGCAGTAGAACCTGAGGTAGGTGTTTCACAGCAGAACAGAGTGAGCTCAAGTTTCCCATTGTGAAGCACCAAGGCTTTTATTACAGGCTCACTAGAGCACATGCTCTGTGGGTTGTGCAGCCATAAAATAGTTCTCGATTAGTGTTACCTCACTGCTAGTAAGTTGGTGGTGTTTTTACTGCGGCTGGACTTTGGAACAGAGACAATTTGGTGTTAGTACTTCCTTTTTAGGAAACAAGTTTTCTTATTTGTTCTTTTTCTATCTGATATCCCTTACCCCAAATTCAATGTCTACTCATCTTTTTTGATGTGTCTGAAGGTGATCTGTCTATGGTTATTGTCATGGCTCATCAGCAGAGTTTTCAGGGAAAGGGACTGTCAAGAAACATGAAGCTTGTCCAGTCATCATATAAATATCTGTACGCTGCTCCGAATGGAAGAGAGTTATTAGTATCCAGCTTCCTATCAGGTTCATATCAAACATCGCAATGTCTGGAAGCTGTGAGCCAGTCCTTGACTTGAGGAGTGAAGCAGATTAGCCTCTGACTTATAGCTAGACAAACCTCCATAGCACCTAGGGCTGGCAACATGCATTCCTGGGCAGATTCTTTGACACATTTCTATATCCTGTCTCTTGATACAGTACATGCATAGTTTTGAATGACATGGGTTTAAGACCCTTTCAAAAATTTTATTTGCTCTCTAGAGTAGTATCAGGTGTGTATTTCCATTTCCAGGCTGTTTAAGTATCTGATCATCACCCATGCACAGATGCCAACAGTTTCTATTTCCTTTTGCAAGATGCTTAAACAAATCAGGTCATTACCAGCCGTCTGTGTTTGTTGCTGAAGCTGCAGTTACACAAATGAACATTACTGGCAAAAAATCTCCAAGAAAAAGGTTTATCTTTGTCCAGAACTGACATATGTTTCTTAAAATCATACTGGCTTCACTTTCAAAGCATTTTTCTGCTGTTACTGAGCAGTATCAGAGTTGCTACTGCACTGACAAAGCTCAGCATTGTGCTGGGCACAATTTCATGAGGATGCCTACACTGGGATGTGCAAGCAGAGCCAGTCAGAAGATTTGTATTTTCTGAAGCCCGAGGTGCATGCAGAGCCTGAGTAGTGTGCAGTACTGGGGTCAAATGGCTTCCTGCCCAGTGCCACACTGTGGTTAGGACGTGGCGCCTCAGGCACCCAGCAACATGGGATGTCACAAAGCAGCAGCCTCAGCACGGCTCTGGATTTTAATAAGGCACATCCCAGGCAGTATTAAGCATTGCAAGGAGATGCCCAGCTAGGAAAAGCCAGTGTGTGGTCCTCACCACTGGGCTGGAACTATTGAATCCTGAAGAGTCACTTATGCCACTGTCTCTACTTTGCTTCTTCATCAGCTTGCTCAGCTTCTTCACTCATCCAATCATCTTTCCTCCCTACCGTCAGCAAAGTGTTTGAAGAATAAGGATTATTACACTGCTTTGACATTAAAAAAATATTTTACATTGCAAAAAATGTGGGTTTGATATAAGTTTAAATAAAGGGTCTAATTAGATTGTTGAAAAAACTGAAAAGCAGTAACATGATGGAGAGAAAAATAAGAAAAAAGGTGGACTCAAGAAACAGCTATGAGGGTGTAAAGAGATTTCTACATCTGGCTGCACAGGTGACACACCCTGCCCAAATGAAGCCTTGCTGAGGCCACACATGGATATAAAAACTTCACTGGTTCTATCTGGCCTACAGCAAACTTGCAAAGTAATGATACCTGTACAGAGGAGCTTTGAGCATACGCAGCCTGCTTCAGTTGAGCATGCTTTCCGCAAACCTAACCACCTGGCTGGTGAGCAATATCCTGGAGCCAGTTTCAGTGGGAGGACACTGTAAGGGTGTGCATGATTCAGGAACCCCCTGCAATGACAAACTGCCATTTTTACACACTGCTGTTTCCACTGCAGTGCGGGAAAGCACCATGAGATGACAGAGGTGAGGTTTGAAGCTTGAAAAAGATTTGTATAAAGTTATGTTTTGTGATAGCACAGTATCACAGCATACCAGACACAGTGTGTTCTCCCACCTCCACAACAAGGGGCGTGCTAGTAGTTTTGACCTTCACACCACAAGCTGCTTAATATTTCTAGATGTTTGTGTGTCTTAAATGTAGCCATATTGCTGATGGTGATTTTTTGTGAACCATGTGGTATTAGTATTAGTTCTGCAGCCAGATTAGATGCACAGAGCTGCTGAAGCTGCTTAAGATAGTGACAGCTAAGCAAGTAACTCCTACTCTCCTCTTTAGACCAAACAAAAGCTTCAAGTAGTCTTGCAAGTTCTCTAGTTTTAAGCACATACAAAGTGCAGCCCTCAGAAATTACTTCAAAATAGAAGTAAATTTAAGGAAATAAATTGGATTTTCTTTTACCATTTTCTGTGTTCATAAAAATAAAATTGCCATAATACGAACAGCAGGGGGAAAATAAGCAGTGAAAGAACATCACCATTAAAGCACTAATCGTGAAGCTGACAAATGTATTTTCATAGTATTATTTGAGTTCCAAAGATAGCTCTGAAAAAGGAGGTCAGCCTGGAATTGGGGCATTAAAAAAAATGTTGGTTAAAGACAGGAAAGGTCATGACTGTTTGCACAGTGCTCTACTTTCTCCATTAAAAAAAAAAAAACAACAAAAAAAAGAAACAGTTAAGGAGAGATGATGATTCAGTGCTGGAGAAAAAAAAAAAAAGCAATGAGTGTGATTGGTGAGCACACTCGCCCCATCTATGAAATCATCTACATGCGTGGCTAGATGAACATCTGCTGCATAAAGTCAGCACTGGTTTCAGTATGCCACAAAACAATTTGGCTTTTGCTTATTTTCTGAGGAATGGTACAGGAAGAATGTATACTATACCCGAGTAGCTAATAATGTAGCATTTAATAATGACATCAGTGAGCAAGCAATGCTAATAAAATTCAGCATCTTTGTCTCAAATGTGTTGTTAATCCAACATGATTCAGAAATGGATGAACGGGGGTGGGAAAGTAATCAAGCATACTTGTTTATGTTATTTCCTCCATTCTTTATCAAGAAAACTAAATGCCAGCATGTGATCAGCTCTGATTCCAGCACACAGTTGTTTGCAATGAGTGTTTTAATGGACTGCTCGAACTGATGGCAGAAATGAGAAAGATCATCCGATAATTCAGCATATACATACAATATAAATCTGGCCTGTATTTATCAGTGATTAAGTATGACAGGGAGTAGTAGCTTATCCAGGAAATTCCATATGCTATGTGGGCCAGATCCTCAGCTGGTACAAACCAGTTTAGCACCAGTGAAGTACTAGCAGTACAGTAGGGACGGTTATAGCTGCCAAGTTTGATGCTGCACCATGTGTGATATTCTATGCCAATTATTTAACAAGCTTATTAGGTGTTTGCATCTAATTTGCATATAACCAACTTGCTTTTTTGAAAGCCTACACTCTAGTATGCGGGGGTGGAAAGCAGCCTTGCTCCACAAAACCCTCAGCTTAAGTACCGAGCACATAAAAAGTGGTGGAGGTTTTTATAGCCACTCATGTTCTGTACTTCCTTACCTATGACTGACAGATTTATACTGCATCTTCTAGTAACTAAAGATGGTAGCAAGGAATTTGTGTCTGGGGACTGCCACTGAGAGTCCTCGCCTCTCCAATCCTGCCCCAAAATCCCGTGCCTTAGAGCAGCCACAAAACATCAATTACATGTGAGCAGGTTTAACCCTACAGATCCAGCTGAGATTTATGCTGGTGAACTTTGGTCAAAAGATTATAATCAGCCACACTCCCAGGTATTTAGTCTTCTAACAGAATGCTAGTAACCTTCACAAGAGAGTTACTAGGTGTTCTTGGGAAGGTAACTCTGCAAAAGTGACGGCTGAGATTTGGTAGCCACCAGTGTGCAGGCACACGTTATTTCAGCTGCTCTACCCCACCCAGTTCCTAAAAAGTCAGCTCTCATCAACTCATTGTTAGTAGACTGCACATACAAATTCACTTCTCTAATGCAATATTTACATCAGAGGAGTGTATGTCAGGATGCTGACATTTACACGTTTTTCTTTGATGCGCCTTTGGAATTGCAAACAGGGAAGGCACTGCATAGTCCTCTCGTATTCTTTCTGCAGAGGAAGGGGTGGTGAAAATCATGCCACTGTCTGGTGGAGAACAGCCTTCTGAGTGCAACAATGTTTGGGAGTGCAATACTTGGATTACAGGATTTTCTGAGTTCTTCCCTTACTCCCATGGTAGATTGTAAGTAGTTAAGAGTCAGAGATGCTTTGAGGTTTGGGTTGACTGCAGGAAACTACATTCAGGACAATTCTCTTCAATCCATAGATTTCATCACTTGAAAAGATCACATGTGTTAAAATGGAGCCTTATGAAAAGCTATGCATCACCTAACCTGCTCAAGGATAAAGACATGTCCTGCACCATGAGCTTGGTTCCTTACTCTGAGAGGCAGCATGACAAAGCAGGGGAGAATGAAGCCTGGAACGCTTGAGAAATAACTTTTTAAGCCCTTCTGTAATCTAACTGTAAAATAGATGCACAGCTGTTGGTTTTCTGTTTTGGAGCAGGATCCATTGATTGACAAGATCATTAAGTGCCCAGGAACACAAGAAGCTGCCTTCCTGACTTGTGTTTCATTACCCTTTCTCCCTTAAGTCAGAGAAAGAATAGGAAAGTACATGTCAGCTAAAGTAAGTGGCTGAGCACCTGTTGCAGGTGAGCTAAGACACACGAGTAACATGGGAAGGTCATAAAGGGCCAACAGCCTCTAGCAGGTTTGACGAAGGACCAGGCTCTGATACACTCCACAGTGAGCAAGGGCATCACACGCTGACCTAGATGGAAAGCCTGTCTGAGAGGATACCAGAGTGACGATAACACCCCAGTACAAATTATTACTGGCATCATGAACTGAATGTCTTACAACACATTCTCTGGAATAATGAACTAAAGTAAGATGAATGCAGCACAGATTTTCTCCAACTAGTACAGAGACTGTCTGCTACCTCAGTTGCTCCCTTTGGCGCTCTCTATAAACCCACAAAGCCTAGGTCTCAGGCAATGTTCTTCCTCTTCATCTTGTTTAATACTTTTTCCTTTGCTGTGTTAATTTTCACTGTTTTCCTTCTTCTGTCTCTTCATTAATTTGAAAGGCCAATATCAACACATTTTGGCACTTGCTGTGCAAATACATACCCAAGGTGTGTTCAGTGTGGTATTAACAATTCCAGCTCCAGTGCTGCCATTAGCTCTCTCAGTGCAGATATCAAACAACAATACATTATCTTAATGCAAAGCTGTCAACTGTTTACTACATTAAAATTACATTATACACACTGTATAGTATTCCCAAGCCAAGACTATATTAACAACAGAGTTAGGACAGGGAGCATAGATTAAAAATGTGGACAAAATAACCATTGCAAGAATACTGCAATTATCCCCAAAACAAATATTAAAGCCTCTTAAGATTCAAAGTTCAATTTATACTAAAAGAAATTCACAGTTCGAAACGACCTCAACTGTGACAAGTAGTGACAGCCTGCAATAAACAAGCATGTTAGTTTTTTAATACCAACAACAGTTTAAAAGTAATTCTTTCTTTCTCATATGCTGTCTTTGCAGTGAACTCCTATATGAACAGCAAATACATGCATTATTTTTAGCACGTAAAATGGCCTTCTTCTAAAATAGAGTGGAAAATACAAGAAAAATGTATTTATGTTGGACACAGAAACAGCCTTGATCAAAACCCATGTGTCTTAATGCTAAGAGTCTCCAGAAAGAGTCTTAGCTCTGATGTAAATTGGATCACCTGCTTTTATAATGTGTATTTTGACTTACATCCACAGAGTTCATGACAGTAAAATACACACATCCTTAGCATGTAATTACATGTTCAACTGCCTACAGTGTAAATCGTATGCCCTTTAAAAACAGTTACTGGCACAGAACTAATTAATGAAATTATTCAGGGTTATTGCCCACATACCAGCAATATTCGTTACAGAACAGTTTACATTCAGGTTTAACCAGTTTGCAGCCCTGCTGTCTTACCACATTATTTTCCATGATAATGGTTTTATCTGGTTTAAGAAAACCACATTTTAAGGAAAAAAAGCTGTGGTACAAAATAAGGCTGGAAGTAAACAGCACTGAGGGCAGTGGCATCATGAGGCAGCACACAGCTACAAGGGAGGAGCCTGTAGCCCATCAGACTCAGGCAGAAAGGGCGAGAGCTGCTATTTGGGGAGAAGGAGGGCCAGCAGTCACTTATGTTTGGCAGCATGTTTTGAGAAGCTGCGTATGATCTCCCTTCTGGGTCCTACTGGGAAAGGAAACATCAGCTGAAAGGAACCAGGAGCTTCCCCCATAACCTGGTACTTGGGGGGAAACTTTGGCTGGAGAAGGACCCCATTCCACATTGTGTGTGTTGCTCTGACCTTTCTCTCTCTTTTGGAGTCCAGCCTGTCAAATTCTCTCCCTTAACACCCAAGCCCCAGCAATGTGAGTTGAAGTTATGCCACTGGCCCTAGCACTGTATTTCCTTTGTTTGCAGCCGTTTAAGCAAATTTCTCTTAATCACTTAATGTAATTTATACATATGATTGTGGGCCACATGAGTATAAAGAGGTAGGCATGGCATCAGAAGTGTTCATGGAACTGCCTTTGCTTACACCAAAGGCTGAATTTCGTCCAGTATTTTTGCACAGAAAGGCAATGTGTAATGTTACTGCAACACATTTTCTCTGGCACTGTCTCGCTGCTGCTGGCACAGACACAACTCTTTGATATTGAGTAGGTAAATGATTTTCCTTGCCAGCTTTCTATCTGTAACTTTGACTACCAGTAATATTTGCTAGCTACCATCAGTATGGCAGGTTTTAAGTTTCATTGCAGTTGTAGCCCAGACATTAAAACAAAGCTAGAGGCAATGCCTGTCCTAACAAGTCACGATATTCTGTGATGATGCACTTCCGCGTCATCTCAAAATGACAGTATGTTCCATGAAAAAGAAAAGGAAGGGGGAGTAGGCTTATGTCTGCATTTATCAGAAAGCACAAACACACATTTCTGTCTTCATTCCTGTGAACAAAATGCATCCACAACCCTCCATCAAAGAACAGACTGGAACACTGTAAAACAGTCAATAAAACCAAATGGGTCGGGCTGGGTTTTGGGATGGGAAAGGAAAAAGGTGAACAGTGATTAATACCAGATTTTAACTCCTACATCTAAAATTTTAAGATGTTAAAGGAGGATAGTTTCTTACCAACAGCTACCCATAAACCACAGGAACAAATCTGTACTGTAACTGTGCTTTAATTTACATTTTAACTTTGTATCAAAATGTCAACAAATGTGATTCAACCTATGGGGCTGACTGGACAAATCCTACGTAATTTACTGCCCCCCTACTTCCATACTGGCATTTTAGTCTACTGAGTTACAATACAGCATCACAAATACAGTGCCTTTTTGAGTGTTTAATAATAGATATAACAAACTCATACAATTAGAAATAATATTCTAATCAAAGCATGGGATCTGGATTAGAAAGGTGCAGTGCTCCTACCTATGGAGAAGAGTATGCCTCACAAACAGGAAGGGGTTTGTGCAGGAGAAACAGGGAGGATATTTGGCTCCACATGTACACATGCTTTGCTCAATGTGCAGTTTCACACCACAGCCAGCTGAATGCATCGGGGAGACTACTTCAAATGAGCTCCTACTTCTTGTCCTCTCTCCTGCATTTTTCACTTCCTCCCACTCATATCCCATTTTGCTCTCAGGAGCTGCAGGGCTGGCCAGTGAGCAGCTCAGACAGATGGTGGATTAGCCCCTGTGCTGGTTCAGTGAGCTGATCCAACGCTCCCTTTGGCAGAAAGATCACTGGATCTGCTTACTTCTTAGGCCAGTGTTTGCACCAGAGCTGTAGCCATCTCTGGCTGTATCTCGGATCCAGCATGTGAAGCATCTCGTAATCCTGTGACTTGAATCTGTGGGGCTGACAATCAATCAGCTATTCCCAGCCCCTGCTAAATAAAGTTAAACAAAGACAGCTTACTTTGTAATTTAAAGTGACCGTGTTGACGTTACACCCAGTGCGTCTTTTCTTTGAATGCCACCCGTCAGCCTGCCCTACTTTCTGAAGGTTGTGAGGGTGCTGTAATGAAAGGGATGCAAATATTTCATAATACCAGCAGAAATTCATAAAGACACTATTTCTGAAAATTACCAGTCATCACTCGGGGCCTGTTATTGCTAGCAGCACTTGGAGCTCACAGCCCGAGGAACACCACTGCTGCCTCTGCTCCTTTGCATGACTTGTTTGTCCCGTATCCTCCACTGACAGGTCAGATTGTAATCTTGGGTGAATTGTAAGCAGCACCATGTATCTGGAAATGTCTGCTGAGATACATGTTTATGTATGCTGTGTGCTCAAGATTAGAGCTTGGCCCAGTACCAGGAGTTAGGAAACCAGACCCTACCCAGGAGTTAAGAAACTTGCTTACATTTGTTGTGTACTATTTTAAACATAAGAACAAAGAGGAAAACACTCTGCACTGATCCTTGCTGATGTGGAAAGTCAGACTAAGACACCTATTTATGTTTCACAATGCTGAGGAATATCTATTACTTCAGGATGACAGTCGTGCTGAGCTTGTTGTGCAATAGGGATTTACACGAACTTCTGCAAACTTACCCTCCTAGGTACTAAATGAACTTAAGCCTCCCCATGTTTGTTACACAAAGTTCATTTTAGCCCTGAGATAGTTCATGGCACTCTTTGTCCCATACTTGCTTCACACCCTTCAGCAAGCAGCATGTCATACAGGCCTGGAGGCTGATCCCTGCTGACACATAGGGGATGGTTTCCAGTCAAGAGCAGGGTCTTCTTCTGCAGGATTTTTCCACAGAGTTGTTGTTTGGGTTTTTTTTTTCCCCTTCCAAAGGGAACAGAATAAAGCCAGTAAAGACTTAGAATTTCCAGGACTACTGGTTAAATGAGGCAAACATTTTGAAGCATCCCCTTTCTCATGTCAGAGGTGCAGGGGGGCTCTGGGACTGGAATCTGGCTGCCCCTGGTCTCTCAGAGGCAGTCAGTGGGGTCTAGGGAGGTGGCCCAGGTGCAGGCAGCTCTCAATACACTCACTGCAGCCTGGAGGAGCCACTGCCTCCAAATCACAGAGAGCAGTTGCAAACCCACAGCCCCAGAATGCACACCTCCCTGAGATGTACTAAAAAGGTAGAGGACACGAACCCCAGCCTGCTGGAGGGGGTTTGCTGGTAAGGAAACAGCAGACAGGGCCTCCACTCAGGTCAGCAGTGAGCGTAAGACAGATGCCCAATTTTGAAAGGTCTCTGGGCAAAGCAACATTGTAAAACTAGGTGCTGAAGTTGGGCTCTTACCGCAACAATTAGTTGCTTACATAAGTGACCTGATTTTTCAAATGCGCTGAACATCCAACAGTTCCCATGGACTCCAAGTAGGGCTGCTGGCTGCTCAGCAGTTTTGGAAATCAGACCATTTCTTTGGATGCCTAAATATGGGCTTGGGGATGCTGGCTCTAGCCACTCCAACTTACAAATTCTGATCATGCTATTTCTGCAGCAGAGGCAACCCCAATTAAGCTGAGCAGAGTTAGAAGTCATTCTGGAAAAGGAACATGACCGCACTTGGAAAATCTGTCTGGTCTGCTGACATGAAGAAATGAAATTGAAATTCCTGTGTTATTTATTGATAATCATCTGTAAGATAAAATAAGAATGCACATGTACTTCATACTCCACTATTTGCCATTTTGCTTGCACTTCGAGAGAAGTCGCAGAACACCAGGAACTGATTTTGAAAAACTGTTAATTTAGTATACATTCCACTTGCCCATCCCGAAACACAATGTACTTTACCACAGGGAAAGACTTGGACTTCTTTTCATAACAAAGAAAAGAAAACAGCAATAAATAAAAGAACTAGGAGGCAACGGTCAGTGTTGAAACTTGTTCTCAGGTTGTTCTGCAAGACTTCCTTCAGTCTGCCCCCTCCTTTTTAGCCTCCACAGGGAGAAATGCTTGGGGTGATAGGTAGCAACGGCTTCAGAAACATTCTGATAGTAATGAAAACTTTTCATTCCCCTTCAAACTCCAGCCAATTGAACGGAAGCTCTTGTTTGCCCTCAATAATACTTAACAGTCGTCTAACAGTCAGATTAGCCAGCAGTGAAAGTGTACAGTGCAACCTGAGTTTGAATTAGACAAACTCTGCTAGAGATATTCATACCTCTGTACCTTTAGCAAGCCCTTTCTAAGCGCCTCCTGACATCCCAGTCACTCTGCAATCTCTTTCACCACTGTCTGTTCAATGTGCCCCCGTTCTAATCTGGAAATGTGAAAACAAGGTTGAGAGCCAACGCAAGTCATCTGAGCAGTGACGGAAAGGTGCTCTTGCTACGGTATTCGGCTTAAGCTTCTGTATTTGGCTCCCCAAAATAGGCATGCTTGGCAGGTTTGATGTTAAATGAATTACTAATACTGGCTTTCAGCAAATTTTCTGTAAGGCTTTTACACTGATTTATTCTCCTGGAAAGATTTTTCTAAGTTCTGAAAACTTATTTAGATGTTATCACTAACTTATGTAACACTTACAGAAAGCATGGCAAGTAGTATGGAAAGGGAGCTAATTTTCATTTATATAGCTGATAGAATCATGTAACTATATGTTTGCCCGTGGCCTGTTTGCATGCTGACTCCTGTCCCCATAATGTTAATGTAATTATGTCAAGTCTTCACCATGAGTCACATAGGAAACTTCAAAGACAATGAAGTTCATTCATTTGTACACTATGTATTTCCCAAATTTAAACAGGAAAGTTATCATCACAGCATCCCCCAAGGGGGCAGCCCAAGTGATAACAGTTGCCTTCCCTTTCCCTTGTAAGCACTGCTCACAGTATTAAGTAACTTTCTCATGGACATTCCAGAGAGGGTAATGTGTAATCTATGCCTTCACATAAGACAAAGAAATCCCTGCTCGTCTCCTATAATGGATCTCCACAGAATAAAGACAATTCATTCTTAGACATATTTACTTTGAGGTGACAGGGGCATTTCATAGCCTGTGATAGCAGTTTCATAAGAGTATCCATTTACTCAGGAGAGCTTTTGCTGCACTACTTGAGGTAATGCTGCTTGTAACATCATTTCTCTTTCTCGTCTGTTTTTGCTTCCCCCGAAATGCCTGAACACTGATTCCCCATCTTCTGGAAGGTGTTTCTTCTAAATAAACGGAAGAAGGAATATTAGTCTGGGGTTGGCTGGCATAAGGCTGTATCCTTTGAGAAAAATCCCAGCATCCATTTTTTAGATCCACTGTTTGAAGGGAACTTGGACATACTGCAGAAAAACTACCTGTATGGGTTGTCCAGGAGCTCCATTGCTAGAGTTTCAAATGAATCTCTGGCTGCACACTTTGAAAAAAAAGGAAAGAGTTTTGCTATAGTGCTGAGTGAATCTTACTATTCAGAACAGGAGGATTTATGTATTTTTTTCTTTCTGTCTCATCAGAGCACCAAAGAGTTGCATTTACGATTTGATTTGTCATTCCTCATTACTGACAGGAAGGGAAATTTTTATTTGTTAGTCATAAGAAGAATAGAGCATGCTGGATTTCATAAGACATCAAAAAATTTGGTTGTAGATGAAGAAATTTCCGTCAGTGCTACACGTATATCTTTAAGTCATCGGTGATGTGATATTCTCAGATAGGTGTCAAACTTTAGAGACTGAGCCACTGATTCCTGAATTTAAAAGGCACCTTCACTTCCTGGACTACTCTTACCTCTTTCATATCTGTATGCCTCAACTCCAAATTCCACTGCAGTTTTGTAGGTTCAAAGCAGGCCACAGCCGGTGAAAATTTTCAGCAAGCAGGTAACAAGACAGTTGTAGCTAGATAAGGACTATGCTTGTGTACAAAATGTAATCACGTTAACTTGATTTGGGACCTGGAAAATATATTAATTTTAAAAAAATTGTTTCCCCAACTCCTGCATAGATCAATGTACTTAACTTCAATAAGCATACTAATGAAATGTAATTCCAGTTACTACTCAGAAATAACAAGGTCAACCAAACTCATCCCAATACACTCTTTCTGTCAAACATTTGCTGTGTATTTTCTCTATAGATTAGATATCTGCTATATTAAAGCCCACCTTAATCTGTTATTCTAAAAGACAACAATGCTAAGCATTCAGGATTTAGGAAATCCCAGCAATAAAGGCTCCTTAATGTGCAACCTTAATTCAACCTCTGTGGTACATATGTATTGTCATCATGTATGGTGAGACAGTCACACAGTGGTTTCTTCTTACAAGACCTCTGCCTCTTTCAATTACTTAGGAAGGACAGTGCCCTGTAAGTTTTTAATATTTAATTCTTTCCTCATTCAGTACATTGTTGCCTAATGCGTTATTTATTTAACACTATTCAAGCCTACTCTGAAAAAAAACACATAAAATTTCCTCAAGGGCTTTTCTGTGGTGCTTACCATAACAGTGCTGCAATGATACACAAATATTAAAGAATCATTTCACAGGTTAAGAAGTGAGGCAGAGACACTAAAAGTTGGTAAGCAATTTCAAATATCTGCAACCTTTCTTATGATTATTTAGCACTATATTTTCAAAGCTCATCTTCCACTACAGCTGTGAGCATTCAGCATTTCTGCAGCATCGTCTTACGGCCTCAAGTCAGAATAGATATGGGGAAACAAAATAATGGCCAGGCCTGGGAAGTCACTTAGACATTGCCTAGTTAGGGCTTTCTTCTGGACCAAGCCAGGTTTACAAAATTGGTCTGAAGCAGCCATAAATTGAATTCCTAATCATAAAGATTCCAGTCTGGACCTTAGAAAAATTATGTCAAAATTGGAATGTGTACATGAGTGTCTTGGTTTTGACAGACTGGAGTTTTGTGACAAAAACACTGTGTAGAAAAATTCCCAAACAGCTCCCTTTGCAGTGAAGACACGCCAAGAAACCAAATTCGGGTTGTTCCAGAAACATTCGCTTTTTGGTATTTCTTAGCTTTTTGAGTGCTTTAGAGTGCATCCATAAAAATAATATAAATCATTTCTCATTGTGTGTGGGCAATCTGGTTGCACACCAGCGAATGCAGACATGTTCACATTGACAACTGCACATAGACACAGATGCGCTGGGACATGGTACTACATTGACTTCAGCATTCTTACTTTCATTGGTGTACCGTGATTAAGCAAGATAGAAACAGTACATAAGCAGGAAGATAATCTGCTGCTTCTGGCATTTTTTTAAGCAACGGCAGACATGTCACTTAGAAATATGATTTAGTGGTGGACTTGGCGGTGCTGGGTTAACAGTTGCACTCAATGATCTGAAAGGTCTTTCCCAACTTAAATGATTCTAAGTTTCTGTGACGGTGCCTCAAGCTTTAGCTTACGCTGTAGAATCAGGTTGTTAGCAATTTTCACAGCTATGAACAACGATACACAGACAACAAACAGATTTTCAAAATATTGCTGTATTCATTTCTGTTGTATTATTTACTTCTCTAGACAGCTTTCTAATTCATTCAGGAAGGATGTTACAGGGAAGGGTTAGGAGATGGGGGGGAGGGGGACTTTGCAATGAGAATAGGCTATACTTTTACCCTAGATGTTATACAGAAAGAATTTTAATAAAACCACCAATTGTATTACATCAGTGCATCCTCTTAAATCCCATGGAGATTTTCCTAAACAGAGCTAAGCCATTTGCTTCAAACATCTTATCTGTTTCTGTCACTACACAAATCCCCTAAATATTTCAGTCACTGCAAGGCCAACTGAAATGGTAAATTACCTCGTATACTAAAGGGAAAAGTGTTGAATAGCACTAGGTTTGGATCCTGCTGAAAATGAGGCTGCTGGGATTGAAGGCAACTGCAGGAAAATCAGAATTATAAGCAGTATCATCCCTATCCAACAATTACACTAGTGCCTATTGGTAACATTCCTTTATACTTCTTGCTTTTATTTTGTCTGATGAGACATTCTGCTATTTTTCTAAGCACATGTTGAAAGAGAACTGACAAAGGATGGCCTCACCTATTATTCTTTGCAATGGAACTGTTTGCAGACAGGTCATCAGAGGCTACTGCAGCTTTTGGAAAAGCTGACGATAATACAATGAAAGCATTTCTGAAACCTAAAGCTGCCTCTGCTGTACTTTTCCTTCTCCATTTTACTGTGTCAAATGCTTTTCTTAGTGCCCCTTAGCTAATTTTGGAAGCAGGGACTTTTATTAGATGACTGGTTTCAACCTGGGAATAAAGCTAGCAGCACCAGGGCACAAACCCAAGTGACTCAGATAAGGTTCAAATTTACTTACAAACTTATTCATAAAATTCTACAATGAAGGACAAATCCAAGGAACAATTAGCTTCTGCCACTACATGAATTATCTTTCTAACAAAATCACCAGAGCGTTAACTGTGATCCCAGGAACTGACAATTCATAATGATGACATCAGCCTGCAAAGGGAAAGCAGAAAGAAATGCATGGAAAGTATTATTATCCTCCCTTATTCTCTAGGATTAATATTTGTGGTTTGCGGTACCATTGCACTTGGGACACAGCATTTCAGTTGTAAGCTTTGCCACTGGATTTTTTTTTTTTTTAAATGTCCTTATCAGGAAAAGACATAAGGATTCTATTTTCAGCAAAGATCCTGAGTTTTGTGGCTTTTCCACACCCTTTATAGATGATTCTGAAGTTTAAAGGCAAGTCAGGAAGCAAATGACATCTTTACTAATGGAGAGCAGACTCCAGAATACATGCCTGTAATTCTCATGTACTACTAAAGCATCTATAGTTGCTTATTATCGAATACAGCAGGGACTATTGAGCCACAGAATTCTGATCCATCCTTCAAAATTTGACCTTATTTACACTAGTAAACAACTTGCTGGCAACTCTAGTGTGAAATGGGCTCTGCTTTCAAATCATGGAGGAGACCTGCAGGAAAAGGCTGGGCATACACCTTGCTGTATGCCAGCAGATACACTCCATTAGTGCAACCCCATCCCAAGGCCATGAAGGAGGTCCCAATGTTTTGGACTCCGCCTCAAGACCATCATACTAGTTCTGGCATGGACATCTTTTGTCCCTGACCACCTTCTGAGACAACACCAAGTCACAGTGGCACATTAGAGATGGCATCTCTGTGGAGATGGATCTCCACAGCTGCACACTGGTTTGCATTAGAGAGTTCCTGCTCTCTGTCTCATTTCTCTAGCCTGCTCCTTGCCCCCCAACCAGTGCTGGCCTTGGCATTGTCCTGCTCCTCTATAACTTAGGAAATTTGGTGTCTTCATGTTAGATGCCAGTAGAATCTCCTCCTGACCCAAACAGCCCCTCATCTGACTTGCTGCAATGCCCCTCCAGGAGACAAATGCATGCCTTAGGGCTGTCCTGCTTGGTCTTGTAAGAAAACTGCTCACTGTCTGCCCAGGACTGGCCTTAAGATCTTGGAGTATTGCCGTCCTGCTGTCAAACACCCCCCCCCCGCCACCCTGTCTTTGTTTTCACTGATGTCTAGTACTTTAAAGCATTAAGTCTGCCTGGATATGTATCGGATGTCAAGTGGGATGACAGTGTAGCGATGCTGTCACAGAGGAAAATTAACAGCATATTTCTATTTTGGCAGAAACCAGTTGTTCACGTGGGACTGGAATCTCATTGCGTCGTGGCTTGTGCCATTTCTAGCTTAAGAGCAAGCAGCATGGACAAGATGCCTAGTTGAACACACATGTCTGCTTAGCATATGGATATTAAAATACAGCTATGGGTGCACTAGAAGAAATACATGTTTTCCTGTGGACTAACTGTGGTGTATGGATTCAGAAAATCCCCTGCTGGGCTTTTTAAAATAGGCTGTTGTATTTACATGCCTCCAAGAAGGAGCTTCAAAAAATTAAAAATAGTTCTCTCTCATATGATGATGACATAATGATACCAGCTTTCTTTTCCTGTTCTGAATTGCAACTCATGCTCAGAAGGAAGGGAAAGGGAAAGGCAATCTTCACCTCTCTTTTTTTTTTTTTTTGGAACTTTCTTGAAGGCTGACACCAAAATGTAGTTATACGGGTTGGGCACATTTTTTCCTTGGAAGAGGTCAGAGGGGTGAAATCCCAATTTCCTCTGACTTCACTGTGGAAAGAGGCCACAGCATATTTCTGCTGGATGTTTATACTTTTCTTGAGAAACGTCTCTCTTTTTCTTCTTTAAACAATTTATGACATTTTCTGGAAATCAAGGGCAACAGCAGTTTGTCCAGAACAACTTGAAAAGCCAGAAGTTCACACAGATGTTGGGACAAAAGTGTTCCAGTTCATCATTTTGAAACAAAGTCAAAGACAGAGGTCTAATTCCACGCTTGGTTTTGTTTGGTTTGTAATTATTTGAAATGCAGTGGCAGCCTCTCCTGAAGTGGAACCTGAGTAGAAAATGAGGATGAGGAAAGACTAATTTCCATATCCCCTCTGTGCACTTGCATGCATGCACACACATGCTGTGTTTACAGATGTGTGGCTCCAACTGCAGTGTCCCAGGCAGAGCACCCAAGGACTGTCCCTGATCTGTGCAGGTCAAGAGAAGTGAAGAAGCAAGTTTGGTGCTGCAATGAGCGCACACTTTCCCAGCAGGTGAGGGTTACCCAGTGACCTCCATTCTCCTTCTGGCATGGCTGGATCCTTCAGCCTTCCTGCCATGGGGCTCTTTCTCAATGCTGTAGTCCAGCCACAAGCCTGGAAAGCTAGAACTATTAGAAAAGGCAAAAGTTTTGTTGCAGTTACTGCTCAAAGCCAATTCAATCCACTACAGAAAACACTGGTGTTTGTTTGAAAAAAAAAGCATACAAGAAGTACCTGTATGTAAAGAGATAACTGAAGTCAGCAATACAAGAAAGATTAGCTGACCTGTGAAGTATTTACTGAGTTCTCCCAGCTACAGTATACTGTTTCCTTGAATTTAATACCTTAATTGCATCCACAATTCTTTGGACACAAAAGGTTAATGTAAGAATGCTATATCCCCTGGTGTGCAGGCGGTTGTCAGCTTCCATCTCTTCACCCAACCTTCCAAGTACAAATCAGTTCTTAGATATGGGAGAAATGAAGAAAGATGTTATTAATACTTGAAGCTGTTCTCTAGTTTCTGTACTCTTGGCAGAGACACTAGCAGCAATGATCAGATCAGTGCCAGCCTTCCTACATTGCACTTTGCACAATCAAAATCCCCAAAGATTTGGTGCAATCTGCAAAAATCCTGGAAGACTGTATTTCAACCAATGATTTCTAATGTTGCCTTTGGCCTTTGTTTTAAAACCCAAGTATTTGGGTTTATTTTCAATACGATCACTAGGAGTTAATACAACTGTTCTCTCAGTATAGGATGTGCAAATGTTGGAACCAAAACTCATCCTGAATAGTTTTCATCTAGTGCCACCTTCTAGTCAAAGACTTCAAACCACTTTGCTAAGCACTAATGAAATAGCCAAGATTCACAAGAGTCCTTGGAACTCAACAGGATTCACTCTTACCTTTTCTGAGCCTTCCTTTCCTCATGAAGATGAGACACCGTAATTACAAGCAAATTGACCAGCTTCTGCAGCCCAGAACAGTGGAATGTTGCCTATGAAGAAACATCACCGAAAATGGCAATAGAGCCCTATGCTCCAGATACCATAGCTCACACTCACTTGTTCATGAATTAATTTTACCTTATTCCTGATAGTTACCACTTGCACACAGGTTGTAAACTAGACTTATAAATCTAGATATGCTCCATCTCAGTTTATCCATGCTTGGTTTCTCTCTATATTTATTTCTTTATTTTTTATGAATAAAGCCTGTGATATTATTTTTAGACACCAAGCAACGTGTTTCAAGTATTCCATCACGGCCATCATTTAAAATGGCTCTTTACTACTTGACGTGACTAACTACTCTAAAAAAAAAGAGAGCTAAACTGATCAGCAGCATCAAAAACACTGAAAGCAAGCCTCTCATTCTATTCACATGGAGACATTTCTTTGGAAAAATAATAAAGCAGATTTGACAGATTAGAAAGAAACAATTGCAGTTAAGAACTTTAAAATGAAACAATAAAACTACAGCACAAAAAACAACTGGGCTAATGTTGAGGCCATCAGACTAAACTTACACATTGCACAAAGATTATATTTTCTCCACTAGTAGAAATACCTCTCTGCATCACTCCTGATGGGAGAATCCCTTCCAAGTTACATGCAGCAGCTCCTGTAGACAGGAGACAGAAATTCTGCATCAGGAAATTAGCCAGTTAATTAAGTATTTGTCAACAGGAAAAAAGGCTACAGGCACAGATGGATTCTCAACTGAGATTTTTAAGCTTTTGGAACTAATATAATCTTCTAAACTGTTTAGAATATTTAATGATGTTTTTGAAGTCAAGGGCAGTTAAAACTGAATGAATCTGATGGAAATACTGTCAACCTTTAATGAAGACAAACCAGTGAGCCTGTTGCCATTTGCCAAGTTATTTCAATAAAAAAATACCTACAAATAATTTGGCAAACAAACTGGAAAACTGCATAAAGCACTTGGTTGGCAGAGATCAGGTTAGTTTAAGTTCTGGCAGGTGGATAACATCTGGCAGCTTATGGATTGAGTCGTTAAAGAAATAAAAGTGACACAATTAAATGCTGTAAAAGTTTTTGTTACAGTCTATGGGGATAATCATTATAAGCATGACAGATAATGGAGAAAGAGCAGATCTGAACAGCTGGACAGCAGTAAGATGAGGCTAACCATTTTGCCTGAAGGAAGAATTGTACACTTTGGGAGGAATGTGTAAGCAAAAGTGACCTCTCCCTTCCACCTCTGATTTTCAATCTATTAGAAAAGGACAAGTACAGCAGATCCAGGGAATGATAAATAAGGACACAGCAATAATTAGCTAAGCCAGATGAATGGATAACTGCAGCAATGCAGGCGTAACAAGTGTGTTAAATTAAAGTTTTGAAAAATCTACTGACAGATATCTACTGATAGCTGACTGATAGCTGGTTAACACCGAAGAACAAGCAAGCTGCCTTTTTTAGAGTACTGGCAAAGGACACAAGTATGTCCCTAACCCTAACACCTGACATGGCTAAACTGCTCCAAATTGTTTTAGGCTGATGTTATCCAAGATACAAATCTGCACTAGTGACTAACTTACCGACTATCTGGCAAGTACATCTTGTCTGGATGCAGCCAGTGCTGTCTCCATGACCACATCTTTTGCCTGTTCATATTTCCAAGTGGTTTTAAGAGGCAAAAATAAATGCAGAATTGGTGAAAGAAAATGTCAAACACTTGCTAAGATACCAAGGAGTTTTTTATTACCTTGCTTTAAGAAGCAAGAGAATTCACTCTATGGGATTTTCAAGATGTCCCCAGAATCTGTTAGAGGGAGAGAGGTGGGCTGAGATACCAACTGAACTCATACCAAGCTAAATACAAACAGTGCAGCTCTGCTATTCTGGTACAGAAAGTCCTTAAATATTTCATACAGGACAAACAGTATTAACTGGTATTTTCAGAGGAGCCAAATGAACTAAAGTCTCCAGATCCCATTAAATTTTCTGCCTAACTCCAATAAGCTCTAAAAATTCCATCACTTTGTACAGAGAGATAAAAATTACTGTTTTCCCAATTTCATTTAAAATTATGTTGCATTTCAGTTGAAATTCTCCTCAAAGTTAAGAACTTTGCTGAAAGTCATTCGCTAGGAATTTAATTTTCACCAAGATTTAAAGTTAAAACACAAACATTATATTAGTTACACTTTAGTCCTTCCCTAAAGAAAAGTACTAGTACTAGAAAAGTACTAGTACGATATAATGAAGGTATCCAGAAATTTTTATCAACAACAAGGGAAAAAAAACCTTAAAAGTAAAATATTTTACCTTCGTTTTTTATGGTTATGGTTGGAGGGATTGTTTTTGTGTTGTTCTTCATATTAAAAAACAAAAGAAAACACCCTCAAACAAACAAACAAAGAAAACCCCCACAAAAATGCAACCAAAAACATTTTGAGGACCAAGAATAATGAGACAAATACAGAATCCAAATTCTAATACAAATTCTTCCTTTTTACTTTGGCCACAGGGTCCAGCAACCTCTTCAACAACTCCCAGTTCCCAAACAATACTAAGCCTTCTTTTTTTTCATAAATGGGAAAAAGCAGGACTCCAAAGCACAAGAGAATTAACTAAAGGAAGGTAAATCACTGGATTTTGAGATATCACAAAGGCATTTATATAAAATTAATTTGAAAATGCTGTTATTACAAACCTCAGAGAAAGGGTAGAGTTTGCAGACCTCATGCAGAGGCAAAGAGGTGATAATTAATTCTGTGAAAGGACCACGGACATAATTTCAAAACACAGCAGTGAACCTAATAAGCCTGATACAGGAGATGAAAGTTAATTATAGGAGTAAGTAGGGGAAAGACTTCTGATAAGAAAATTCCCCTTGTGTTTTGGACCCCTAAAGTGAAGGAGGGTGGCTTTCTCTACAAGATTTTTTCCTAGCAGTAAAAGACAATAATTAAAAGTTATTAATTCAGAAGCACCAAAAAAATTTCTTCTTTCAAGATAATTCACAAAGATGTCTATCACTGGCTATCAGAGAGAGTGTGAGCTGCTAGGTAAGTAACTTTTATGCAGATATGGTAGATTCAACCAGGACATATGGACTTTAATTGGATGATAAAATGATGCAATATTGGACAAAAGGTAAAATTATCACTTCCTGCATTTAGTGCTGTAATAAGACTCATGAGTATATGCCATAAAAAGAAATGCCTTTAGCAACAAAATGTGAGTAATAAGCCAAATTTTATTAATTCTGGGCAGTTAGCATGTATGTTGAAAACCTGGATACATAGACGGCAACTTCAAAGCTCTCTTCCAGGAAATAAAAAATATTAGAGCAAAATTAGAGACTTACTCAAGTATTTTGGTGAGATGGTAGTAAGTGAGGTTTTGTTGTGGGCATATGGAATTAGTTTGCATTAACAGAAGAAATACGTGCAGTACACTGGGAATTGATTTATCCTGCAGTGCACATAAACACATCGGATATTATGATGACATCCACAGCACCCAAAACCTAAGCAAGTACTGAGACTCAGATTGAACTGACTCGGAAGAGAGAAAAGATGGTAAACCAGGGCTGTTTTAGAATATCCTAAACTCAACTGAAAATGGGGTGACAAGAAAATACCAAACACAGAAGCAAAATCTTAGAATCTGGTACATGCTACCAAAAAAGAAATAAATTATTAATGGCACAAGCAGTAATACTTTTGTTATTTTGCTTCTATCTTTCTATTTTATGATTTCATTAATGAAATTTGAAAGGTCCAGGGAAAAGAATAAAAGAGGTTAAATATGGAACAGACACCTGGTTTAAAAATATCTATTGGTCTTGTAAGATAGTTACTGTTTTTTCCTCTGTGGTTCACACCTTTGTCTTCCAAATAAGATTATTGGTGTTTGTTTCACTTTTGAGAACCAATTTGGAGTGCACCCAAAGAATTACAATGCATTCACCAGGCACGTCTACAGCTTGTACTTTCACCACTGAAATATTCTGAAGTGCTCATACCCCCGGCCTTATTCAATGTTTTCACCCTCCTCAGCTCACAAAATATTTTAAAATGTAGAAGACAACATGAAAAGCAGAAGCTGATCTGAAGGAATTTTCCTGACAAAGTCACTGTGTCATCCATCCAGCCTAGAGTGTTACTAGGAAGTACAAGCTTTTGTTTGTACAGATCACACTTGAGAGTGATATATGAGATACCTTTTATAGATTTTTAAAAAATTTTATTTTGTTATTATGCTCCTTTAGGAAGAGTGGATTGGAAAGACAGGAGCATACAGGCAGCAAGCACTTCAGCCATGCAGGTTTGCTGCCAGTACGCTAGGAATGCTCACAACCAGTAATAAACTTTACAAACCATGATACAAACTGCACCAATTCCTCTTTGCAACTTTGTAATAAGCACTGTAGCCCTTGGAGCACAAGAGGAGGCTCTGGAATTATTACGAAGCACCCTCATTATCCTAATCAACCCCCTCCTTAAACTTTGTCTTTACCATGCTAACACTGCCCAGCTTGTAGCAATAAATACTGTGTCTCATGCTGTTCAGTGCTACCTTGCACTTCCCTGATCCCTGGTCCCAACCCCCTGTGCACACCTACAGGCCCTGGCTGCTTTTGGTATTTCTGGTTCCGTGTCATTGGGTGATTCCCCACGGCTAGGACGACCCCTTCACCTTGCGGCTGACTCCACAGACTGAGACTACTTGGTCCATTTTATTTTGTCTGGCTTGCTACTAGGGTGTCTAAGAAGCTCCAGTTAATGAAGACACACTTGGTAACGGTCTTGCCTTATCAAGAAAGCTAGTACACAAAGTTATTTTTCTTCAGCTGATAAACACTGCTTACGGATTAGCAACTTATTCAAAGAAGCCAGTCCACTCCTTTTTTCTCCTCTTCTCTCCTCTGCCTCTCCTTTCTGTAGTGGATTCCATCCTGTTGGGCACTGCCTTCTGGTTTTCCATAAGACATCCAGCAGAAACACACAAAACAAAGTTTTCATATTTCAAGGTTAAACTGCACCTCCTGTCTCTTAAAGCACTGCCTTCAATCTCTGCACTGCCTGACAAGTAAGTCTCTAAATAGCAAAAATAAAGCTTATATTCTTTAACTTCTTCTGTTTCTTTTCAGTCTCTTGCACATAAACACATAGCATCTGGGATGTGAACAAGCTTGAGATATTTGTTAAGTGCCTTCACTATCCAGGCTGTAAAGGAATTCAGTGGGGTAACAGACAGTAGCTAACCTTGAAGAGAAATTCTTCTAAGCCTCTGTGCTATTCACCACCTTTCATATTTGCTTGTAATACCCCAGAATCTGTCACAAGTTGTCATAACTACCAAGGGGGTAGATTTTCAAAGTTAAGTGCATGCCAACATCCATCTAGCAGAAAGACATAGTGCATTTTAAATCTGTAGTTCTTTTCACCAGGAGTTAATGATGCAGACAATTTGAGCATCACAAGGCACACAGACATTAAAAATATAACGATTTAAAGAAAATAAGTTATGACAAGGCAATTTTAAAAATGAACTTACAATCACCGATCCAACCCAAAGCAAACAAAACCAATCATTTCACAAAACTGAAGCATGCGCCACAAGAATGTTCTGCTGGCTGGTGTTTTCAAAAGAGTTCTATTGTTCAAAGTAGCTGACATTGCCAAAAGATACAGTAATTTTATTACATTTTCTTAGTGAACAGTAAACTTCTCTGTCTACTACAAAATGGAGGAGAAACTGCAGGGTTTTGAAAGGAAGAAAAATCTGCATACTAAAACATCTCTGCTGCAGGTCTCAGCCATGAAAAAGTTCAAAGGAAATACAAAATACAGAAATAAATTACCCAAATTTTACTAAAGGATCAACACCCAGTTGTTTGTTTCTACGATGAATTACCTATAGACAGCTATAAGAGCAGAAGTTTATAGGTCTGTGCTTAAGGTAATTGCAAAAGGCATGTAAATTTAGACAGCTAGTCAGTGGGAAAAAAAAGGAAGATGTGATTAATCAACAGGATTAGATAGAAAATTTCTTTGCATATAAATGTAAGAAGCAACTGTGCTTTAATTGTAGCATTGAGAGAATATGTCTTTCAAATGTTAAATTATTCATCGTGTTACATACTTGAATGATCTTTTCTTAAATGTTCATGTAGGAGGTAAAAATTCTACAGACAATACTTAAGGGAAGATACCGTAGGAAAATTTATATGAAAATTTTAGAAGCCTCTTATCTGCCTAGACTGATAAATAGTAAATATGAAAAGATTAAAAAAAATAAAAAGAATGAATAAGAACTTTGAGAGACATCGTTTGAGAAGCCTGTTTCTTAGAACAACAAATAGTGAGTCATCACAATAGAGAAAGAATTAGTCATTCTTTGCAATGCTACAGTACATCCTCTGCATGAGTTATGCAGAAGATATGCAGAATATGGACTAGACTCTAAATCAGGACATAAATGGCTGATTTTTAACAAAGGTTTATAAAACAATCAACTGAAGGATGAAATCCTGTGCTTTACAGTGTTCTGTAGCTGCAGCGTCAAGCCACTAATGGAATACAAACTGAATTCAGGCAGGCAGCTTGGAGATGCAGTTAACAGCAGAACCTAATCCTGACATGTCACACAGGTAAAGCTACCCTGGGATATACCAAGAGATCTCATCAGAATGAGGATGGCATGAACAGAATCAGGCATGCCTTGCAGAAACCAGTCTACTAGCAGACAGATGTCATCTATCAGGTTTACACCAGTAATTTGGCTTCCTGACACCATTTTTATAGGCAAATGGGGCAAAGTTGAGCCAAACCACCTTTTTTTTTTTTTTTTTTTTTAATGTGAGAAGTAGTCTAGATTAAAATACGTAAACCAGAATATTTTATTCCACTCTAAAACATCCCACATAAAGTTAGAACAAGTGCCACCAAAAAAATCATGGAGGTTATTAGTTATTGTTGACTCCTCACTGAGAGGCACTGAAGTGGCCATTTTTCATCCGGATAACCTCTCTATAGCAGTTTGCTGCCAACAGAACGCAGTTTGAGCAGGCATTTGGGATGTCATAAAGAGGCTACCAAGCATGCTAAAAGATGAGGACTATCACTCAGTCCTAACTCTTTCATCTAGGATCAAATGATGCTGTGACGAAGAGATTCCAAAATACCAAAAGGTTCTTCATGGGTCGAAGAAAGATGTTGAAAGAATCTGGAGCACACGATAATATTGTCTTCTGTCCTCCCAAGTGGGAGACAGGCAGAGCTAGACAAGTGGATAAGGTGAATGACAAAACCAGTGCCTGTTCAGGGCTTTGGGCTCTTTCATCTGGGACACACCTTGGAGAGATCAAGGATATTAGCATACAGGGCACACCTGACCAAGTCGGGCATGAGTGATCTGGAGAGCAAGCTGGCAGGACTTATTAACAGGGCTTTAAACTAGATTTAGCAGGGGAAGGGGGTGCTCTACTGGGTGTCGGTAAGGAACCAGAAAACAACAGGTTGTTAAAGAAAAGCAGGGAAACTCCTGTAGGTCATCCCAAACGAATTAGCGGGGGCTCCTCCCAAAAGGTGAAGAGGTTGCTATCCTTGATGAAGTGCCTCTTCACCAATGTATGCTGCATGGCTCACAAGCATACAGGAGGAATTGGAAACCATGTTACAATTAGAAAATTTGGACCTAATTGCTATCACAGAAACATGGTGGAAGGAGTTACAGGACTGGAGCACTGCAATTGAGGGCTACTAACTTTTCAGAAGAGATAGGCTAGGAAGGAGATGCAGGGTCACTGCGCTCTAAGTTTAGGAAGGAATGGACTGTGAAGAGCTGCCTCTGAAAACCAGACAGGACCAGGCTGAGAGCCTGTGGGTGAAAATCAAGGACAAGACCAAAACTGGACACCTTGTGGTGGGGGTCTACTACAGGCTGCCTGACCAGAGGGAGCCGGCTGAAGAGACGTTTTGCTCTGGGTACAAGAGTCATTGCACTCCCAAGCTTTCATCCCAATGGGGAATTTCAATCGCTTGGACATCTGCTGAGAAAACAATACAGCTGGCTGCAAGCGATCCTGCAGACTCTTGGAGAACAACTTCCTGGTCCAGGTATTAGAGAAACCAACCAGAGGTGAGGTGATACTGGACCTGGTGCTTGCCAGTGCAGATGAGCTTATTAAAGGAAGCTTATTAAAGCTGAGGCTGAAGGCAGCCTAAGCTGCAGTGACTGAGCCCTGGTTGAGTTTGGGATCTCGAAGAGTGGGAGCCTGGAGAGGAGCTAAGTCAGAACCCTGAACTTAGAAGAGTGAAATTCCAGCTATTTAATGAACTGGTGAATGACATCCCCTGGGAAATTGTCCTCAAGGACAGAGAGGTTGACCAGAGTTGACAGCTCCTTAAGGACACTTTTTTAGAGCACAAGAGCCCTCTCTCTATCCCAGTGTGCAGGAAATAGAGCCAGGCAGGCTGGAAACTGGCATGGTGGAGCAAGGATCTGCTTCTCAAACTGAGGAGTAAGAAAGAAATGCACAGCCAGTGGAAGCAGAGAACATGACCTAGGGAGAGTACAGGGATACCGTTTGAATGTGTAAGGATAAGGTCAGGAAAGCCAAGGCAAAGTTGGAATAGGACTTGGAAAGGGACTTGAAGAACACCAAGAATCTGTGAGTCCACAGGTGGCAAAAGAAAGGCCAAGGAGAGTGTACCCCTCCGATAAGCTTGAAGGATGAACGGGTGGCAACTGACATGGTGAAAGCTGAGGTACTCAATGAGTTCCTTGCCTTAGTCTTCACTGGCAGTCACCCTTCCCAGTTGCCTGAAGTCGTTGATCCTTTGTGTGGGTATGGGGGAGTGAAGTCCCTCCCACTATACGTGAAGAGCAGGTTTGGGATCACTTGATGAAGCTGCATAGCCACAAGTCTATGGGACCTAATGAGATACATTCCAGAGTCCTGAGGAAACTGGCTGATGTTGTTGCCAAAACAATCTCATCATATTTGAAAAGTCACGGCAGTCATGCAAAGTCACCAGTGACTGGGAAAAAGGAAACATCACTCCCATTTTTAAAAAGTGGAGAAAGGAAGATTTGGAGAACTACAGATCCCTGAGCCTCCCCTCTGGGCCTGGGAAGATCATGGGTCAGATCCTCCTAGAAGATACACTATGGCACAAAAGACAAGGAGGTGACCTGAAGCAGCCAGCACAGCTTTACTAAGGGCAAATTGTGCCTGACCAATCTGGTGACCTAGGATGGAGTGATGGCAACAGTTGACATAGAAAGGCCAACAAATGTCTCCTATCTAGAATTCTGTAATGCCTTCAGTACTGCCATGTTTTTTCCTCACCGGAAGCCACGTCCTTTTTCTCAGAAGCCAAACAGTCCCTTCCACCCACCTTCAGCAATGACCTGATGTCGTATCAAATAACATCTGGGTTCTGGCCATGCCCTCTCAGCTACATCCCCGCTCGGCTACTGCAAAAAATTAACCCTGTCCTTGACTGAAAGCAGGACAACAGGGAATATGTTATACCCACTCGTTACTATGCTCTCTGGTCCGTGTGTCTGTGGGGCTGTTTTTGAAATGAGTCCCACTCTCTGACTCAGTTCTCTCTGGGGCACCATGTTGCCACAGAAGTTGGATCTCAAGGCCCAGGGTGGTGTTCTGGGAAGGGGTGTGAGGCAGGGGGTTCTTCTCCAGACTTCCAGTGGTTGTTTCCAGCGCTGTAAGCACGTAGCACTTGCCTTGGCGGGTTTGCAGCAGTGTGATGTAACCGATCTGCCAGGCCACCCCATGCTTGTGTTTCGACCATCATCTACCACACCAGAGAGGCTTTACCCACTTGGCCTGCTTGATCGCAGCTCATGTTCCACAGTTTTGGATAACTGGGAGGCAGTGTCCATGGTTAAGTACACCCCTTGATCACAAGCCCACAGGTGTGCTGCATCTCTTCTCTGATGACGTGAGGCAACTTGAGCCCACTGAGCCAGAAATAATTCACTCTTACGTTGCCAGTCCAGATTACCCTGAGACACTTTAATCTTGGTGGCCCGACCACCTCTCCATTGTTGCAATGTTCTTCAGTAGCCTGACTCTTGGGCACATGTGTATCTGATGATGAACTTCTACAGCCATCTTCTCTACCAGGGCAGCAATTTCCTGCCATGATTCATCAGCCCAGATGTGTTTCCCTCTGCACTGCTGATTGACCTTTCTCCATCAGCCCAGCCACCCCAACACAGCATTTGCCACCACCCACGAGTCAGTGTAGAGGTAGACTGCTGGCCATTTTTCTCACTCAGTGATACCTAAAGCCAGCTGGACGGCTTTCAGCGCTGCAACCTGACTTGATTCACCTTGTTCTTCAGTAGCTTCTGTGATTTGTCACAGAGGGCTCCATACAGCTGCGTTCCATTTTTGATTTGTCCCTGTGATACAAAAGGAACTGTCAGTAAAGAGAGATATTGCTTTTCATTTTCAGGTAGCTGATTGTATCGTGGGGCCTCCGCAGCATACGTCACCTTCTCCTCCTTAACCTCTGATGGTAGTCCAAAATTTTCACCTTCAGGCCAATTAGTGATGACTTCCAAGACCCTGGGCAACTGGGGTTTCCTATTTGAGCTTGCTGTGTGATCAGCACAACCCACTTACTCCAGGTAGCACCAGTGACTTTTGAATATCCAGCCCGGCACTGGCAGATGGGCCACCAGGAGGAGCTGTGCTTTAGTCACAATCACTTCTGAGGCAGCTTGAATCCCTTCACAAGCTGCCAGTATCTCTTTTCCAGTTGGCATGTAGCACACTTTGGCTCCTTTGTATTTCTGACTCCAGAACCCCTGTGGTCATCCTCAAGTATTTCCTGGGTCATCTTCCCTGGGTACATTTTGCCAGGGATTCCAAGAAGGTCCATTCTTCCTGGCTGCAGTGTACAGTGCATTTTTAATATCTTGTCCTGTCCTGACTGGCCCAAGGGCAGGTGCACGAATAATCTCCTTTTTAATTTGCTCAAAAGCTTGTTTTTGTTCAGGAACACACTTAAAATCATTCTTCTTCCATGTCACATGATAAAGCTTACAATGTGGAATATGCACTCTCCAAAAAATGACAGCTTCTAGAAAAGCCTGTGTTTCCTTCTTGCTGATTGTTGGGGACATAGCTGCTATTTCGTTGACCATGTCCACTGAAATCTGAAAATGTCCATCTTGCCATTCTACTCCTAAAAACTGAATTTCCTGGGCAGGTCCTTTGGCCTTACTTTTCTTCACGGCAAAACTGGCCTTCAGGAGGATTTGCCTTTTCACAAAAACTTCCTCTTCTGTGTTCTCCCACATGATGTTGCCAACAATGTATTTCAAATGTTCTGGAGCCTCACCCTTTTCCAGTGCAGTCTGGATCAGCCCATGGCAAATGGTGGGACTATGTTTCCACCCATGAGGCACCCATGAGGCAGTCAGTTCCAGGTGTACTGGATACCCCTCTAGGTGAAAGCAAACTGTGGCCTGCACTCCACTGCTAAAGGAAGAGAAAAACACATCAGCAACGACAATGGTACCACCACTTCGCTGCTTTGGACTCCAGCTTGTACTGAAGTCCCAGCATGCTGGGCACAGTGGCACTCAGTGGTGGTGTGACTTCACTCGGGCCATGACAGTCTGTCAGTCCCCGCTTTCTGCTGGGCTTACACACTGGCCATATAGGACTGTTAAAGGGTGAATGAGTCTTGCTGGCCACTCCCTGGCTCTCCAGCTCATGAATCATCTCATGGATGGGGGTCACAGAGTCCCAGGTGGCGCAGTATTGATGGTGCAGCGATGTGATAGCGATCGGTACCTGTTGTTCTTCCACCCTTAGCAGTCCCAAAGCAGAAGGCTCCTCTGAGACATCAGGCAAGGTGTTCAGCTGTCTAGTTTCCTCTGTCTCCACAGCAGCTATCCCAAAAATCCTACCAATGCCTATTTGAGTCCTTGAAATACTTTTCAAGTCTTTTTTGAAGTAACCTATGCTAAGGATGCATGGGGCCTCTGAGCCAGTCACAATGGGGTGTTTTTGCCATTCATTCCCAATCATGCTGTCTCCAGCTTCCAGTGCAATCAGCTGTTGGGATCCCCCTTGAACCCCAGAAAGAGATGGATTATGTCCTCACATATCTTGATGTCATCAGGGTACATCATGTGCCCGTGTGAACTAAAGCCTTGCACTCTTGTGTGTCTTATGTGCCAGGGCACTGGATCCACCCAGTCCAATAGATCCAATTGTCCCTTTCTTCTGACACCTGGCTAGAGGCAGGGCCCCTCTAGTCCTGGTCATAGCACTGATTGCTCACTCCTTGTAAATATGAACTGAGATCCCTTCACGAGGATCGTAAGCAACACCAGCCCTCCTATTCTGTTTGAGGACCTGCTCACTGGAAACTGAAGTGGCATTTATCCAGAATTTCCCGTGGTGGCCCTTCTTCCTTTCAACTCACGTACCCATGCTGCCAGAGCAGAGGTGGGTTTTCCGTTCCACTTCCTCATGTCCTCTCCAGGGTCATGTGGGTAAAACCACAGGTTATCTCGCGGCATGGACACTCTCTCTCAAGCACTGGGTGCCTGCTCCCAATAGCAGAGTTGTGTCTTTGTCTGGCTGCTGTGGCTAGCTAGTTCGGGGGTGTGGTCCCAAACTAGCTCAGCAAACTAGCAGATTTCAGACCACACTTTAAAAGCCGGCTAAGCTAACTGTAATTTCCCCTTATCTGGCTAGGAGCCCTCTCTAGGTGAAGCAGCTACATCCACGGGGAGTCTAGGTTGGACCCCCCTGGACCCCAGGAACGAAGGAAGGCGAGAACGAAGAAGCTGGAGGAAGCTGGAGGTGTTTATTCTCTCCTCCCCGGCAGCCATCTGGCCAGAAGCTGCTTGCTTCTTTCCCGGGCCGGGGACGGGG
>VZTI01000848.1:137156-210802 GCA_013397865.1 Struthidea cinerea
AACCAATACACATTTGTATAGAGATAACATAAAACCGAGGGGAAGGGGGATGAACCAATACATATTTGTATAGAGATAACATAAAACCGAGGGGGTTTTCCCAGGCGCAGGTCTGTCCCCCCCGCCCTACGCTGGCAGGTTTGCCAGGACACCCCAACACAGAGTCACTGGTCCATACTGGCAGATCATGGGGCATTTTCTCTCTAACTTCCTTGAGTCTTTTGAATCTGTCTCCAGTGTTGGAAAGTTTTCCACAGTTAAGGGGCATGTCATTAGGGAGGAGAAAAGATGATGTTCATATTCCTGGAGTCGGGTAGTTATGTGAAGTACTGTTTGTTCTTTCATTGACATCAATGCCAATGAGTTGGCATGCAAGAATGGTGCACTCCTTATAAAGTTCTGCCACATGGATTGTGTACACTGGACCTCATCTGGATCTAAGGGGACTGCTCATTATTTGAGTCCTTATAGCTTACCTCCAGCACAGCTAATTCTCTCAGGTACTAGGTACCTTTCTCCATTGTGTTTCAACTGCTTCGGTGCATTATCAGATCATCCTTTGATCACCTCTTTCCCTCATGCTTGACAGGAGTCACCTCAAGAGGCTGAAAGTTTCTGTCCTCTAGCCAATCCCCTTGTCAATGCCCACATCCCAGGACAGGGATCCCAGTTGCTTGGCTTCACTACCATCTAGTTTCATATCGTGGGCCATGATATCCCAGTATCAGAGCGGCCAGGTCACTCAGGCTCATTCAGCTGGCAGCTGAAAACCATCTGCATACCTTGGATATCACCCAGGGATAGAGATCAGGTGATAATGTCTGGCCCTGCCTCTTCCTCCTGTTCTGAGGGCCCTGCTTCCTCTTCATCCCTCACTATGCGAACTGTTCTTGGATTTCTTCTTCTGAGTAGGGGCAGCTGCTACTGGCATGGGTTGTTCCTCTGGCTCAGCTGCAGTTTGATTGGCCTTGGTGCCTGTTGGTCTGCTTTATTCCTTATCCCCATGAGGGTGCTGTCTAGTGATGAGCAGTGTCCACTATACAGTAGCCAGGGCACAGCATGTTGCATAACTTTGAGCCTCTCCGGATCTACTACAGCATTTTTCTTTCACATTTTTTATCACTCTAACAGGATGTAAGGCACCAAACGATTTGCTGAAAAGGGGCTTACAGTAGTTCCTGTACTCTGGGTCAAACACACAGGAGAAATATTGACTAGATATTCTCAAGAGATCAAAACAAGACAGAAGTGCACTGACAAACTATAGAAAAATCAAGGAACTTTGGCCAAAGGTTTACTACAACATCCACTCAACATAAAACACTTCTCACAGCTTTAATTTGGCCCATTCAACTTCGGAAACTTTAAACCTATTCAATGTTAAGTTACTCAGAATGTTTCAAGGAGAGGGAATTAGAAGGAAAGAAAGACAGAAAATATATAGGAAAGCACACATATAGCTACCAGCTCTTGGGTTCCAGCAGTGCTCAGAGACAAACTCCAAGAGGAAGGTAAGGTCAAATCATGTGCTGGCCTCATGTTCAGCCTTAAATAACCCTGGGCCTTCATGGCCCATCCCCCTAGGTGGGAATTCCAGTCATTCGGCCACTCAGGAGATAGGTTAGGGAAGAGTGGAGCTCTGACTCCAGTGTGCAAGTGATTGGCAGCTCTGCTGGGCTGGGATACAGGGTCTGAGGTGAGGGTGTGGGGCAGTTCACTGTCTAACTGGAGCCCTCTCCCCCACACACAGGCATCCCAAAATGTCTCATGACATCAATCCCTCCATGCTCTGAGACAGGATCCTGTAGATTTTCAGGGGTGAATTTCCAAACCGCTGGAGGAGAAAAGACTTCCAAATACTGGCCCATGTACTCTCACATTCCATGCCACTCATGACTACCAACCCTCAAGACGGATCACTGAAAGGCTTCCCTAAAAACCTCTTCTGTAGCTCTAAAACTGGTGTGGACTGCACTAAGGAGACCTGGTAGACCTAGCAACAAGAATGTGCTTTCCTCAACATCCAAGGGAAATAAAAAGTTCTCAACAGGTTCTCAACAGGTGTTGTAACAGGCCTGAGGGAGAAAAAGGGAGTGAAAAGCTGGGGAAAATAATCCTCCCCTGTTCCCCCTACAGACTGAGTATAGTCTGAACTCCTGAAGGTAACACCTGAGGTAAAGGTAGGACAGCAACACTGAATACACACCCCAAATAACCCTCTTTGCCTTTGATGTTATTGTGTTATAAGCTGGTATCACACAGTACAGCAACAAAGCAATCCTGATCCCTCTCCCTGCTTTGAAAAAGAACACCGTGAGGAGCACAAACAAGAATATGTACAGGGTTAGGTAAAACACCCACATGAACAGACTGAGTGACATTGTGACCAGTGGCTCCCCATCTAAGGCAAAAAATGCTTAGGTCAAAGCCATCAGACGTGTTGTTATCTCAACCCTTTGTGCCACACATGTGCCAAATAAGGTTGCAGTAGTTTAGGAATGGTATTCAATTTAGTATGTCACTAAAAGCATGCATCGCTGACACCCTTCTCTTCCCCTGCAGCACCCTGGAGAGGGGAATTGGCGGCACAGAAGGCAAAGATCATAGGATGAGATAAGAACAATTTACTGGAAACAGCAATGAGATAAGAAAATGAACAGTAACAGAAACAATACTAATGACAGAGGCTCCAAGAAAAGGAACGATTCACACAAACCTCCCAACAAAAGGCAATACTGGATGGCTCCCTCCCCCACATTTACTTGCCTGGACTAGAACCCTTTATCCCCTTCTCTCTGACCCCCAGCAATGACATGAAGTGGTACAGAATAACCTCCAGGTCATAGCCATGCCCGCTCCTGGTTCCTGCAAAAATTAACTCTGTCCTAGCTGGAAGCAGGACAGATGAGTATGTCTATATAGAGACACACAGAATAGTTTCAAGGCAGTATATCACCCCATTAATGTATTCCTTAATTTATGCATGTCACACATTAATTCTGGAAATAAGGACATTTGTACACATTTGTAACAACAGTATCAGAAAAGCATGCCAACAAAACACAGGATCAAACAAAAAAAACCCCAAAACATGCTTAAAGAAGAAGTGATTCACTGCTCTGTTAGTGAACAAAAACAGGTTTGTCTGGCTGTGGAACACAGGTTACATCTTGCACTGCAGACGTGAGCTCAGTAAAACAGAATTAAACAATTACAGAACAGTTGTAGATCTATAATAGACAAAGGACATCCCAGAGCCCCCAGTCTTCTCCATGGAAGAGAGACGCTTGCCTTTTAGGAATGTGTTGAAAGATTCTTGCTTTACTTCACTTTCACTGCCACTGAAAGACACAAATTATTCCTTCTCGTCACTCTGTATTAGCATGCCAGTGTTTTCTGCTTGTTTCCACTAGAACTAACACAGTCAACAAACTGAAAGGCAGCTGACTCAGTCTGACCAGGAGTGCCTTTTATAAATAACACTATATTTATGACATGCCCAGATTTATGTTGTGCTCAGGATTTGTTCCAAAATATTTCAGTTGTTAAAGAAGAGACAAGTTTGCCAAAAGAACAGTTTATCTACACAAAGAAATGATACCTGGAAATCCTGCCAAGTGAGAAAAAGGTCATCTATTTAAACAAACAGTGAAGTTAACAAGTAGTGCCCCCCTCGCACAAGCCTGTTCAGATCTATCATGTGTGAACTGTGCATCTGAAGAGGGACAAGTTAGCATTACCTTTGACTTGTATAACATAACCATTTCACAGCTTTTAGTTTTTAACGGGGGTTCATTGTGGAGTGGGTGTATTTCATTCTTGTTTCCCAAGGCATTTCCTATTCTAACTTAGCTTTTTCTACAAGCAAAATGGTTTGAATCCAAGGGAGGTGAAGTGCCCTTTCTTTAAAATACATCATTACTTAAATGACTTTATAATCAAACATTTTTTAAGAAGCTAGACCACTGGAAAACTGCCTCAGGATTTAGGCAGAACATCCAAGACACCAGAGTTTGGGGCTTCAGCTCTGAACCCCTCAATCTCAGGTGCCAGCAAAGCCTGGAGCTGCCCAATGCATTCTCTAATGCCCATATTCCCAGGCACCTACAGCAGTAACACTGTTTATGGCCAAAACCAGCCATGTTTTTGATGCCAAATTTAGCTGACCAAAGTAATAAGAAATTAAGAATAAGCTCTGTTTCTGCCCAAGCCTTCTGTGAGATGTACATTACAGTAGGCATTCCTGGAGATCACCTGACCTTTGGCAACAAGTCACATTACAGTATCCTCTTACACTGTTTCTCTTGTTCCTAATGCTTCTTGTATTTCTTGTTTTGCGGGAGAAAAGCTTACACAGGAAGGGTGGGGATTGCCTCTAGCCAACTTCCGAGCTAGTCTGATGCTGACAGCACTTTCCTAGAAGAGAGGTAGGAGATAAGGCTTTTGACAGCCTCAGGCTGAGTAGGGTAAGTACACACACCTAAGAGAACCGTTTCCTAAGAGAACAGTCCAACCACTTGACTACTATGCTTATGGCAAGCCCAGCTACCATCTTCCTCCTTCTCCATCCCAGCTTCAAGTCCTTCTAAACAGTCACTTTTCTCTTGAATCTGAAGAGAGCCCTAACCTGTGAAGCTGAGGGGAGTTGAAGAAGCAGGTGCTTAAATAGCATGCCTTTGCTTCTTGCCTGGTTAGGATTTCCAGCATCTTGCTTTTTGTGAATCTTTCTGATAGTTCTAGGAGGCAACTCGCTCAGTAGGAAGGCTGTAATTTTCCCCATGTGGTTGTTCCAAATGCCTATTTCTCAGCATGAAGCTTTTAGAGAGCTTATATGCATTATGTAAGGCCTTGGGTTGTTTTCCTAGGCCAGACAAGCTGCACTGCTGGGGGGATAAGGAGATCACCATCCCATGTCTCTTCCATCTCCACCCATTTGCCTGGCTGCCATTGTGCATTTTTCCACACCAAGCCATGCAGTTGCAGCTGTGCATCCTTCTCCATTGAAACTGCAGCTGTGTCAATCTCTAAGTTGCTCAGCTAAAATGAGAGGCTTATCCTCAAGGCATTAGTGAATCTTATTATTAGGAAAGTTCAAAATACATTTTTGAGTTCAAAGCTAAAAATAACATGCAGAAAGAATCCTTTACAAATTAAACTTCTCTGCAGACTGAATTTGATATATCATGCAATTAAAACCACCACCCCTAAAATAGTGATTAGGGCAAATTGCGGTGATTTGATGGATTTCAGTGGACTTAATACTGGTAAATACTAGTTCAGGTTTTACCCAAGACAGCATAAAATATTAGGCAGACCACTGTGTTGAAAGCAGCAGCTAAACTTTGTGTGTGTGTGTGCATGTGCGTGTGAAGTAGGAAATGTAAATAAGATTTTGAGAATGAGAGAACTAGATTAAATTAAATCCTTCACTGAAATGTTAGTGCCCACTATGGTCGAGGCTGCGTTCCAGATTCATTATCAAATTCAGTACTTTGTACTGACTCCCAAAAGAGGATGGCTGATAACTGAAATCAAAATAATAATAAAGGAGCTATTCACTTGTGGTCTGATTGGGACTCCAAATTCTCATCAAATCAGGAGCAAATACAAAAAGTGTATTTGATCACTTCTATTTTAGGAATTTTTTTTGATTTGTATTCAACAAGCAGATATGGAAAGATGTTGTTTTCTTTTTCAAAAACATGACTCGATTTTGTTGATTGTTGAAAATTAGCTTCATGAATATTTCAGTATGGAAAAAGCATTTCATCAAGTATTCACTGACTTCATAGAGCTAATACACAATTGACTTAAAATAACTTATGTTTACAAGGCTGTATTACATGGAAAATGTGCAACTTACTTGGTCCAAGATGGGTTTTATTCAACCCAGATATCAAAGCAGAAGATCTCTGAGCATTTTGGAGCCAGTCAGTATGAAAAATACTGCAAAGGGTATTCCTTAACAGACTACATATTTTTAAGAGTATTCGGTCTGAGTCAGGTCCAGAACTTCTGAACTGAGTTCCTCTGTTTTGACTTCTGAATGCATTCCAGTATTTCAGCGAATGGACTAGAAAAATTTGGGTAAAACACTAAAAATTTTTAAATATTTAATTTTAAAAATTTAATATTGAAAGTCAAAATCACATATTTCTACTGGTGCATAGACTATAGAAAGATTTCCTTGTGAAATCACGACTTTGTGTCAGAGAACCAGAATGCATTTGGCTACGAGGGATGATAAGTAAGTACAAACATTGCTGTATGACCAACTGTTGTTGGAAGCCCATTCACTAATAGCTGTTACCATCTTTATGTTGATTTACTAAACAGAAGTTTACAAAAATTCAGTTGTGTGGGTTTGAATTCATACATCAAATGCAGAAGACATACAGATCACAAAGTGCTTGTCATTGATTTACTGTTGTTTTGAATACACATGTAATAGAATGCATCAGTAACATGTTTACTAGGTTTTTATAAAAGCAAGCCACCATCGAATCTGTTGCTATAACAGGATTGCTCTGAGTCTCGTTATAAAAGAGTAATTTCATAGCGCATCTAAAATTCCCCATTTATTTGTATTTTCTCAGTGGTAATAAACAACAAAGTTGCTGTGAATATCAGTGATTTTAACTGCTTACAACTTTAACAATTTTTACTTGTTACCTCTTAGATTTCATAAAAAGAAGGGTGTGTAAAAAACATTTTGTGTGTATACAAGACATTATGGAAGGCCAGTGCAGACTCCCGGGATCTGATGAACTAGTGTAGAAGTAGCATTTAGACTTGTGCTTTTGGAATTACGCTGCTGAAACTAAATGTAAATGTATATAATTTCATTTTTTAATGTAAATCATATTACCTGAAAGTGTAGCAATCTCAGAAAAATAGTTGATCTTGAATTTTTTTCATGTTTTAAAAAAAGATCTATCCAGAAAGATATCCCATTGTAGGTAAGTACAAGTATTCTGGTTCTCACCAGAATCTGCTCTAGCTTAAGTGAATAGCAAAAAAAAATCTCCCATTGCACATAAAACCCCAACTCTCTGGATAAACAAAATCAGATTAAACACAATAATTATTTTAATTTGAAGGCACTACTTCTAGGATAACCTTAAGCTTCAGAAAAATGTCAGTTCTTGTCAAAGTAAAGGTTGCATGCATATGTACAGTGTGTCATATTTGTGTGATGCCACTAGAGACCTCTCCAAACTGAAGGCCAACATGTCAATTACTAATGGTTCACATAGTGTAGCCATAAGAGCTAGATTTTTCTAATGGAGTATTTTTTTTTTTTTAATGAAGAGTGTATCATACAGACATTTACACAAACTTCTAAGTAAACACGTTACCCCAGTTGATTTTATCAGTTTTAGATGATATCCATATGAAAGCCCTGCAAAACTTTACTGATTGATTATCGTTGGTGTGCTTGACAATTGCTATATTTAAATTCTTATATTTCTGAGATTATACCATGTCAAAATTTTTCCGTTTTTATCTTTGTCTAAAGCATATGATTTTTTTCTTTTTCTGATTAAATTTGAGAAAGATTTTTGAGAAATATCATTATTCTCAGTGCGTTTTTGGCAGAAGGACAAAGAAAAACAATGCAGTGCCCAAATATACTTCACAACTAGTATTCAGTTTTGTCACATGGGCTCAGCTGGACTCAAAAGCTGAGACAAGTGATTACCTCCCTTCTTCCCCCACCACTCCTCCAAAATGGGGACAGTTCATGCAATCAGCAGTGACAATATACAACAGAGTTCCAGGTATATGCACATGCTACTTGAGAAGATCACACCACTGCTATGTGAGAGCACAGATTTGCTATTAATACAAACATGAAGTTTTTTTGAATCAAAAGATAGCTATTAAACACTAAAACAGTGCTGATTTGAGATACTATTGACTAGTTTGTGTCACAGAAGTCTTTAATGAAAATCAGTTTCTTTCACAGTGAGTCCTAAATGTTATCAATCAAAATCCAGTTTCCTATGGATGTGGACACCCTTTGAAATTATATGCTATCAGGATAAATAAGGATGCTTCCATTTCTCAGCATCAATGGAAAAGTGCTCAAAGCTTTTGGCTGCCTGTTTATGAATTTTAATGAGGCCTGGATTTTTCTCAGAAGGAGGCAGCCCTAATTTTCAAAGTGATTCAGACAAGTCAGTACAATATTAGAAAACAGTACAAAAGCATGAGCGATAATATAATAAAGCACTTTGATGAAGCTGTGTTGAGGAGGGGAAGGCGGCTTATATAAAAATCACCCCCGCTGTTTCTCCTCCTAAACTACAAAATTACCAACTTTAGATCTCAGTTTCCAATGTAATTTTCACCCTTTTTTGCTAAATAGTTTGTGGTATGGAATGAACAGTAAAAATATAGGCTGATTGGTATATTTTAGTCTCAGACAGAGGATGATTTGACATTTCTCAGCCATCAGACAACTGCAGGACAGACACAAGTTAATTTTGGTTTTAGAAAATGTTTTCTTATTTGAATTAATTTAGCTGGATATTTAAATCCAGAAATTGACTAATCCTTAGCAGAAGCGACTCCATCATTAGCAAGACCTTCAAGGTTCCCAGTCCAAACGCTGCCGTTCACATCTCCCAGAAACAGGCTCACATCTGTGTACCACAGCAGCCTGGTAGTACCTTTGTCCCAACTCTGGCCACATTTGAAGGGAAAAGCTGCCCTGACAGGCCCCAGGATCCTATTCCAGCCTTTCTCCTCACCATATTTCTTGCATTTTCTATGTGTCCTAGCTGTGGGCAGGTGTATACATGGTGTCTCATCTGCAAAATGGAGAACATCACTGCCCAATGTTGCAATACCAACACGAGGCTCGTTTATGCAGCATCCTTGATCTCTTCAACAAACCAGCTTTCAGGGCTCTGTGAAAACATGGTCTCAGCTTGTGTGGGCTTAGAAAGAAACAATAGATGAGAAGAGTCAATATTTGCCACACAGAAATGACCAGCTCCTGCATAAGGTTTCCACATCCCAGTGGGTCTTGTGGAGTGAGAAAGGTTGTGACTACTCAATTCATTACAAACTGGTGGCTTTAGGTGAATGCCATGGTGGCTAAAGAAGATCAATGTTTAGAGCAAAGAGCCAGCTCCTATGTGGTCACTCCTTGAGCAGTGGAGGAGTTACCAAAGACATGGGAGATGGAAGAAGGAAGGGTATCTCTCATGTTCTTTTAAGAAAAAGGCAGCCCAGGACCCCCATGAGTTGGGAGAACTGATTTCTTCCACTCCCCCCAGCTCTATCACCTCAACTTTCAGCACAAGCAACACGGTCCTATCTCTTCTGCCAGAATATGTGGGACGGGAGGGCCCCTCATTCAGACACCCTTCTGCTGTTCCTCTTGGTGGATAAATGGCACTTCCATAAGACATAGCAGGTGAACATAAATGAAATAAAATAACAATTTCCATCGATGATAGGGAGCAGAGCATGGGGTTGTTCAAAGTCTCTCAGGGAAGATTTCCTTTGCTCTCTCATCTGAGCTACTTAAAACTTGCTGTACTTATCTTCAGGATCTCCACTTCGCGTTCTGAAGTCAGACCCTTAAATGCAACAGCAGATGGAAGTCCCAGGCTTTTTGGGAGCCTATTACCGTAATTTTAGCCCAGCTCTGTGGGGTTCCGCAAGCCCACAGAACCTGGGGCGTATTCAGTAATACAGTCAGGTGACAAAGAGGCAGGAAGGAGATTCGCTTTTCATCCTGCTGGATGGCTTATTCCATGCTTACAGCTGAACTCCCAAAGCAAATCTGAAACCCGATCACGAGGGTCCCCGTTTTATCCAGGGCCAGGGAGAAAAGTGGGATTAGGGAATGGGGACCAATGGGAGAATGCCAGGGGAGTGACAAGGCTTACAGCCAACCGGGAGATTCAAACCGGGACAGACCATACCAAGGAAACAAAGCATCCCAGGGGATGCTTCTGTTCGCCCCTAACCAAAGGCATCACCGACCCCCACAGGAGCCCATGTGAGTTTTCACATGTTCAAATAAAATTGTCTTGATTCCTCTGTTGACCTTACTGCCATGAAATTCTGAAAACGTTTAACATTCTGTAGAAAGGAATTAAAGTCACGTACGCTCATTTTCTTCCATCTCCCTGTTTTATTGTCCTCTTACCTACTGGATTGTTTTCTTTTCCAACCTTACTCCACTTTCTCATATTCTTTGTTTTCTTTCTTATGTAGGTCTTCAAAGTCATATCTAATCTTCGAATTTCTGTTACCTTTCATTTTCATTCTGCTCCCACTTCCTTCAAATTACTTACTTATACTGCAGCCCAGCTTTCAAATTCTTTTTAATTCCCCTGCACTTATGCTTAGTGCCAGTCCCTCAGTTGATCTATTTCATCTTGCTGCATTTCCCTCCTCTCTCCCATATTTCATATGTTTGCTGAGAAAGATAAAGGAGACAGTATTCTTAAAATGGCAAAGACATAAACAAAACAACTGCACATTTGAAAAAAATCTGGTTTTTTAGCCAGAAAGGGCAGACTCTAAGCAGGTATTGTCATAATATCCTTCAAAAAAAGGTGAGAAGCAGATAGGGATAATTTGTTTTACTCCTAAGGTAAGCACTGGTTCCTACTGCATAAGACCACATGATATGTTACATTCATCCACTCAGTTAATGAGATCAGTTAATGGTGAAAACAACGTTTAGGAAGTGTACATTTATGCAATATAAAAAATGCTTCATTTTGGCATTGAAACACTTCCACACCTGGAAAAAAAAGGTTTTCTGCTTCTGTGCCTTGCAATACATTAACCATTAGCCCAACACCAGAGTAGTTGTTATCTGACTCTGTTTACTAAATGGGCAGGTGATAGCCACACCTATTGATGATGAGAGTCCTTAACATTTTCCTGGAAGGAGCATAAAACAGTTTGGATTTCTGAAACTTTTACCTGGTAAAGGACTAGGGATTTGTTACAGGCACACAGCATACTTTTGGGTCACTACCAAAAAACTGTGATCTCCCAAATTTCTTCTACCATTTGTAAATGAAAAATAGATTAAGCACTGACTTCAGAACCACAGAATAAGTCATGCAGGTGCAAAGCATCATAACTAGAAATCAGTCAGACAATGACAAGTAAAGGACACTTTTGGATCTAATCTAGTAGTAGGTCGATTTCATCCTCTTTGTGCTCACTTGCTTCGGTAACCATTGGAATTTCATGACCTCTGTTTGGATTCTGCCAGACAAACAATTTATATTCTTTTAACTTAGCTTTTCTTAGAGCAGTTAGAGGGTGAGTTGCAAATGTGAAGGTCTTTGTACGCTTTGCAACAGTAAGTTTTTAAATACACACTAGTGCTCCAGGTTTTCAGACAGATCACAACCCTAGGACATTGCTACAGGACATCTAAAGAGCAACCCTGAATTTCTGGAATTTGTGGTGTTCGGGCTGTTGCTGATAGTCATGTCTTTTTCATGTTCTTAATTCCCATTACTTTTTGCATTGTCCTAGGAGCCCCAGTCATAGATATGTTCCCTATGTGCTGGCTTGGGAAACACCCTGCAAGATAATTAGTCATTGACTCTGAAACATGAGTATAAGGAAACATGTTCTGCCCCCCGCCTCCCAGTGACACTTGTTGTTGTCCAGGAATGTATGCCATAAAGCCTCATCTGCCAAGAAAAGTGTATATCTATCCATCTATATCTATCTATCTATCTATCTATCTATCTATCTATCTATCTATCTATCTATCTATCTAAGATCAGAAAGTTCCCTCTCCAAATAGATTATACAGCTAAGCCACATGAAAAGGCTGCACGCTGGTCCAGGGGACAACTAAGAGAATTTCTGTTTATATGAGAGTCTTTTGCTCAGGTTTATGAATCAATTAACAAAAGGGTTGCATAAGAATGCAGTTAAGATTACGAAATCAGATAGGAATGTACAAAGATTTCAAGAAGGGTTATAAAGATAGTAGTATTTATTAAAAGACACATTCTCATGCATCTCTGGACAACCCATCCAAGGAAAACAATCAAAGTATTTAACAAGCATGTGAATTTGAAGCTCAGAGGACTGATGCTATCTAAGTATAAAAGTGACATTTATTGTCCAGTAGATGAAAAAAACATTTTATATCCAAAATGGCAAACCAGATCATTGAAATGCTCATGAGGTACAATGCCTATTTTGCTAAGAAGGAAACAGAAGGTGTAGAATTTATATAAAGACATGACATTTCATGCCCAAGCCATGGATAGCATTGATGGTACCTGGGATTATATGTTAGGCATTCCTGGGACCCAGTCCCACAACGGCATTTGGAAACTTATGTCCCTACACTGAAGAGTAAGCAGTAATAATAAGCCTTTGCCAGAAAGTTCTTGAATATCAAAACAACTGTCAAGCTCTAGCATCATCAGGTGGGAATGAAGTTCAAAATAGGAAAGTATTAAGAAGTACAAGCCCTAAAGCCACATTCTGTGTCTTGACATAGATGTTATGAACCACAGAAATCCTGTGTCAGCAGATCTCAATTCATGTCAGGCATGCAGGGAATAAAGAGATTATCAAAACTGGGATGAACTAAGCCCATGACGTACAACCCTGCAAATGACCTGCTATTCAACAGGTGCCAGCGCAGAGCTTTCAACATTGGGGACAGATGTTTGAAACGCTTAATGGGAGCAAGAAGCCCTGCCTCTGCATGTTGAACCTGCTCCTGGAGCATCCACAAGTGCTTGGCCAGGCAAGTTCAGCAGCAGTTTAATTTTCCGTTCCCAGAACTGTGACTTCCTACAGAACTTGTTAGATCTAGGTGAAATGCTCAGGTTTTATGTTTTTGAATCAGCAAGTCTCAGGCAGCTGCATGAAATTTGATTGTCTTTCATACATACAAAAAGGCCAACTCTAAGCATTGCAGCTAAAAGCAAACATGAAGATGTGTTACAGAGGATGTGTATTCACACACTACTGGGTACCAAGAAATTTTGTCTTATAGTATACTAGGAGAAAATAATGCGTTTAGTCAAGTGATCTATATCTTAGTAAAAATACAGTGGTACGTATTTCTAGCCACTGCAAACACATAATCTTAAATATATCCTCTTAGGTACTGGGGAATGGTACTCTTTTCATCATCCCATTTTACTGATGAAAAAATCAAGACAGCAAGTTCTTCTTGCAAGAGGAACTTGTCATAATTTACATCTAAGAGAGAACTCTTTCCAGCTGTAACTTTGCTCCTGTTTTGGGTGTACATGATTCTTTCAGGACCTTGAAATGGGAACATGGTTATTTGAGCTAAGGCTCAATGATCAACTAGCATCAATAAGCGTACTTTCCTCTGTTTGACTGGACCAATGAAGATGGAACCATGCAACCATATGATTCTACTCTTTTATTTTACAGGAATCTGAACGTGTTGATTTCTGACCAGCCTTTCTTAATAATTATCATTAGGAGAACTTCTTTAAATGGATAACAACATCAAAACAGTTAACTTTATTGGCCTCTAAAATCTGTCTCTGCTGCCAACTGATTTTTCTTTGTCATATTCATTGTTGGGAGGGTTTTTTAAGGATTAATTTTTCTAGATAATGTCCTGGGTTGAGGTTTTCTTCTTTGCCTTGTAAGTTCTGCTGCCACAGAGTTTTCATCTTTATTTGGACAGGAAAATTGAAAATGCTTGATTTGGTCTGAAAATTGAATACAAAATAGGAAATGGAAAGAACACACAAGCACTGCCCTTGTCTCTACATTATATCTTGAACTGTCTATATAGCTGCCTTGTGGACACTATAGTTTGTGGTACAGATGCTTGTACCATAGCATTCTTGTACCAGAATAGAGAAACCAGGAAAATATTTCCCTTTTCAGAAGATTTTTACTCTGTACTTGTAAGGCCAAACTCCCCATCAAAGGAATCTTTGGTCACCTTTTCCCCATCATGATGAGTACCAAATGAAAAGGATTCAGCATGAAAGAAAAATGGACAGATGGATATTCTCCATACCTGTATACTGAACTTCACCTACGGAAAGGCTGTAATGGTGTTTAGAAAGAGAGGACACCATTAACTCTTTTTGGAGTTTGTCTCCCACAGAAAAGGGCTGGTTGAAAAGTGTTGGATTTTTCCTACAGAACTTTCTATGACCTGTCTGTTTTAAAATGTCACCAAAGCTGCAAACTGCCTTAGATATTCACACCATAGTCCAAAAATCCTTCCTCTGGATATTTGAATAGAGGTGCCTGGTGATCTTGAAATTTATGTGGAGACATTAATATCTGCAAAATGAAAATAATTTTTCAAGCTATCAAATGTTTTTTCTAGCTTGACATATTTCTCCAGACCTGTGATTCCAGACTTCAGTCATTCTTTCCCCACCTCGTAAAAACTAATGTATTAGACTGCATCACATTCTTTATTCCCCATTACAGGAAAAATAAATACAATTTCTCCTGCCTGAAATATTCTTTTTCCCAGTAAGCCACTCCTCCTCCCTATCCAACACTGAGTTTAAATCTGATAAACATGGTGAAGAATCATACATTTTGTGGGATCCCAAGTCATTAGGGAATCAGCAAGTACTCTTCTTGTATTTTGCAGCAGTGCTAACAAAATACATAATTGCCAGAGTTATGTTTTTCTTCTTTGTAATCAAAGGCAATTAAACATTATTTACTGTGTGGTCAGTATGAGCCTGAATAATATGAATTATAATCACAAAAGAGCTTTTAGGTGAGTGGAAAATAGCAGCCATGTTTTTTTCCCCCCCTTAAAAAAAGCTAACAAGCACACCCAGGAACACAACAAACACAATGCCATTTTAGTGCATTTCTGGGAGTACTTAATTAAAACTACATGGCACAAGTCAATATTAAAGCTCCATAACAAATTTATACCTTTTAAAAATTCTCTGGGATTCAAATCCAAACAAAAGCTGCTAAGTGACAGAGAAATAATAGAATTACAGCTGTATGCTAGGATACCGGCTGTAACAAAGAATCATGCCATTCTCTGTTGCCAGTCCCGCAGAGGTTCCAGTAGAATTGATTCCTCTTGTGTTCCAGAAGAGAAAAACAAAAATACAAATATTTTCAAACCTGGTCCAGCTGTACAGGTGTTTCATACTTTCTAAATGAAGTGCTAGTCAAACAGTTTAGAGGAGCAGATCCTATATTGCAAAAGATCAATACTTTGAACTAATTTATCTTTTAAAAAAAATTTATGGGGATGTGATATGGCGTACAAATGGCAAATAACATGCTGAAGTATACATTTAAACTGTTAATAGACAAAAATTTTAAGATCTCTTTGAGCTTTTACACAACACAGCTTCATTAGCAGCCGTACCCCTTCTACAGATACCTTAATTTTCATAATAATTGTTCAATTTTGTTTCAATACAGAAACATATTCAAATTCAGTCAGCTTCATGTGGAGACAACCTAACATTTGTATTACAAAGTAAGATGACTGGCAAGAAATCTGGTTCCAATTAATCACATCTACAGTTTGGCTTCAGTCTTTTCTACATGAGAACATTATTACATAGAAACATTTTCCTCCTACCCATCCAGTCTTAAAAATTATGTCTGGCCTATTTTTTACAGCTCAGCCACTGACAGATCTTTCTTGTGGCCCTTGACAAATGCTGCAAGACACCTTCCATGTTCATTCACAGCTGTTCCTTCTGACCTGCCTATTTTTCTCACTGACTGTGCTTCACATCTGCTGCAGCTGTTCTTCCTCCCACACATCAGCCTAAGCTGAGCTCCCTGGCTTACCTACAGTCCATCCTCTCCCTGTCCCTTCCTGTGTCTGACTCCTGCCTACACATGACCAGCTACACCAGACATTGCTTTTCCAGCCAGCGCCATCCAGCTTTTCCAGGTTCTCTTCTGAGATATGGAAGGAATGCACAGGGAAGGGGCAGCAGCCATGTCCTTTGTGAGGATATTTGGCAAAAGGTTGTGTCCCTGCCATGCTCATCAGTATTGTCTCATCTGTATTTCTTCTCCAGATACTGCTGACTTGCAAGAGAGACTTAGCATTTGATGTTGCAAGACCCTAAAAAGTGACCTCTGTGTTGCACCAGTGCAGTGTTTTTTGGCTGGTGGATGTCCCCACCCCCAGGGACCCATGATGTTCATTGGCATTACTTTATTGACAAAGAACCCAGAGAAAGGGGCAGCGGCAACCCAGAGAGTTCAGACCTGATTTTTTTTTTAAATTCCAACTTTTGATTTCTTTTGGTCTTATTAACTTTTCAGCATAAAATAAATCTGGTTTTTAAACCTGATGGTATTACAGGGCTATGAGAGAGAACTTATGAAAGTCACTCTTGGCTTGCTACAGGGTGCACAAAGTGCTTCTACCATGATGTTTGCACAGTTCTTCCACAGTGGCTGGTTGAGCAAAGACATGTCATAAAGGCTATGTTTTTAAAATGTCACATAACCAAAAACTTTGTTCAAGGAGTTACATGGCAGAAGCATGAAACGGTTTTAATATAAAACAAAAAAAACCTGACTTTGATTAGTACTTAGAATTGAAAGCTATCCCTAGGCCACATCTTTGAAACACAGGCATCAGGAGAGCAGAACAGCATCTTGTTAGAGACAGACTAGGCAAAGAAGGTGCTAAATGAGAAAGACCTTTACAGACCCTTAGTATCCAGTGCTTACTAGAAACCCAGTGTCTCAGTCAGCATACCTCCATGGAGAAACAGCATTTCATAGTCCAGTGTTAATTATTCCTTCTTTTATATTAAATTCTACATCAGTGACCTTGCTGGTTTTCAAAGGAAATGTGAAACAGAAAAGATTTTGCATTCTTGCTAGCATTCATATTTCATACACGCCCGGAAGTCTGAACAAGTTTTTAAAAATTCAAGCATAACCAAGATGTGGCAAAGCAGATCATACATATTAAAGTGCACTGTGGATTGCATATACTGAAGTCTGTGTATCTATCTAGGCACATAGCTGGAAACCAGCCTCTTGTCAGAGATGCTTGGACTAAGCACATGCATCCTAGATGTTTAAACATTTTGTGGTGTAGATTTTCACCCTTTAGGTTTTGGTGTGCGAATTTAATTTTCAAAATAAATGTTTGTGGATTAGTTTTGGTCTGCAGACTACAATTTAGCACATGGATGAAAATGAGACAGACTCAAATCTAATTCACGGTATAAAATGCAGCTGGAAGTACTGAAGTACAGCTGGGATGCACAGGCATGGAGTTTTTTGATGGTTACAAATATTGTGAAGTGTCTGAGCATTTCCAAAAGCAGTGAATATAACATTATGAAATCACATTTTATTTTTTCCGCATTCCATGTTGAAGAATGAAAGGTAGAAATGCAGTCTGTCTTGTCTTTCCCAGCAAAATATTTCTCCCTTTTTCTATACAATTTATGTTGAAAAGAAATTATCAACCTGATTTCATTTACTTTTTTATACACACCATGTATCAACACAATCCTGAGCTGAATTTTATGTTCCATAATCCTGTCCAGAAATGTTTTTATCATGAAAAAATAAGTGCCCTCTTGAAATTCCAATCTATAACACATAACTGAGGCATTAACTCTAGAATTGTAAGAGGATATGTGGAACTATTTTCAGCTGCTATCAATTGCACATGACTGTGCTTCTGAAGCACTTAGAACATGGGGATTGCTGAAACATTTTCTGAAGGGTATCGGTTTTGTGGAATGATTATTTCTGTAAAGAGATACATCGTAGATTTTTGCCTTCACTTTCCACAATGCACACAGTAACGTCTGGGAAAGTTAAACATGTTGTAAAGAAGGCAGACCATATGAAAAAAAATAGAAACCGCATTTTTAACCCATTTTACACTGGCAGGGACATCGCTTTATATATCAAGAACACAGGATGCACAAATATTTTCTCATCTGGCTCCAGAGCTGAAGATGACATGACTGGGAAAAATTGCTTATACAACTAAAATTTCATCTGAATAGTTGTGTGTGTGATTCATGCCATTCTATTCAAAGTATAATTTTAGTCTTCTTTCACTTGCCCTTGAAAAGCTTTTCAAGAAAATCTTAAGAAAGTCTGAAAGGGAAGGATGTAGAAAAATATGATCATCTTCATTCACTCTGTATTTTAGGATGCACCAAAAGAGCTTATTGTGGTTATAAGCTATATCCAGTCAGAGATGAACTACAAAGCAATTTAGCAACAGATTAGGTGTCTAAATTGTAATCCCAAGAGACTTTCTGTCCAACTCCATTATGTCGTCATTAAACACTCTAACATTTCATGTGCAAAGCAACGGGCTTGCCTTGTGAACCCTGGTGCAAGATGCAGCCTGTCCACAGCAGCAGGGGCGATGCTTAGGGTGGCACCAGGCTTGGCAGCTCTTTCCCCAGAAGTGGATAGCCCTCTGCCACTTGTAGCATCACCAGGCTGCACAGCCCTGGTCTGGGCCAGGCTCCAAAAGCCCTTCCCTAAAAGGAGTCCAAAGATAATTTTCTTAGAAATTGAAATAGTGGATGTAACCTCAAAAGTGTACACTAAAACATGCAGAGTCAGCAGCCCAGGATCACAGTCACTAAAGGAAGATGGTTTTTATGGTGTGATGAGAAATAGCTCCATCTTTCAGCAGAGCTGTGAAAGATCTCACCTGAGCCACACAGATGACACCAGCAGTCAGAAGACCAAGGAGGGGCCTGTCATGTCCCTGACTCAACATTCTGTAGTACATGTGTGCACACCTCTCATCAGCTGAGACAGTGACCATTTCGGCACATTTCCTTGTCATCCCGATTTATTGAGGAAGGGAAAGCTGAGTATTTCCAGCTTCCTCTATGCTAAAAACTAAGGCCTAATCCTAGTGTAAACTTGTCACCTGGTCATGTTTATGCTTAAAGAATTACTGAATAAACTCATGGTGAGCTATACTCACACTCTGGGTTAGACCCTGCCTACCTTTCACATAGCATCAGTCCACGCTGCAAGGATAGTAGCGTAGGTGCTTGGGTGGAATATCTATCAAAACAGATCTTTTCCTAGTGAAATGTGGTTTTATGACTATTGCTCTGCAAAGTAAATATTAGATTTCATAAACATTCAGCATACTGCTACAGATCGGTTTAGTGAACTTACGTTGCTGAGAAGCTGCAATTTCTGAGATGTGGTTTGATATTTACAAAACAGACAGCTTTGTAAAAATTCTAATGAATTCTCTAGCATGGGCACATAGAGTATGTGGAACCCAAACACTCTCATTATCTTCACTAAAACAAATTTTTTTCTTGAGATACTTCACCAGAATTCTCCTCCAGGTTTCTGTGCTGATGCGGGTGAGTTTTCTTGTTGTTCAGTTTTGTTGTTGGGATTTTTCTAACATTTCTTCTTTCTATGTCTCACAATGATCTTTACAACATAGCTATTAGGTCTTTAAGTTTGTTAATCAGTGAGGGAAAACTTACCTATTACAGGGACTCAGGTCTCTCACCACCTTCCCTCTACATTGTTTTAGACACTAATTTCAACAGACATTAAAGGAAAATTCCTTCGAGATGTCTATTCCAAAGCTGATAAAAATTGGCCAACAGGTTCAAATTTCTTAAGCAAAAAGAAAGACAGATACATAGAGATTGCATAATCATAATTTCTTCAGGAAAACGTGTTAAAACCAGGTTCCTTAGTCCTTGGATGTAATACTTACAGTCATTACAGCATAATACACATTTCTATCAGCATTAACTCACTAAATACAAATAACCTGTGGAATTTTCAGTGGATTACACCCTTTTTCGGTCATTTAAAAAAGAATTAAATCTGAGGCAATTGTAAGTCACTAAATGTGGAGATCCAGTTTTCAAATCTGAAGGCAGAAATTAGCAAGCTTTCTATATTTAAGTCTTTAACCAGTATGCTACATGATACTTGTCACATGCCCAAGTATTCTGCTGGAAATTTCAAATTCCGGATGTAGTCTTGGTCTCCTTAATTCACACAGAGATATTTGTATGGCAAATAGATATCACATATATATTGGTTATAGACAGATTGCTACACAGATTCTCAGTTTAAGGGTCTTATATTTGTCGAGGTACAAAAAACTATACTGCCTGCTTATGATAAGGCACGTAACAGATCAGGTAGGGCATATCATAGTTTTATATGATCACAAGCAGCAGAAATTTATTGAATAATTATTCCCTGTTGAAAAACTGGTGAACTTCATATGAAGCTAGTAGGTGGCCATTTCAAAGCAAAGAGGAGATGTTTCTTCATACAACACGTACGAGTTCAGTGGTTGAAGTTCTCTCTGGAGATGACTGAAGATGCTATCAGACAAACTGACAAAACCACTAATGATCTGCCAGCCAAAAATTATTCTGGAAAAGTATCTATTTCATGGGCATTTGCTACTGACCAGCATTTCTTTTGCTTCTTTGTTGTGTGAAGAAACATGATTTTATTCAGGCGAGCATCTGCGCAGTTGCGTGTATCTGTGAAGCGTCATAGATCCTATACACAGCAGCAGCATCCTCTCTTCTCCCATGCTGTGTGGTCAAGACCACACCCTGATAGCTACTTGTCACTGGAGCATGGGAAACATTCAGACTGTTGTGGCTGTCCAGATGTCAAATTTTAGCAAGCAAGCAGAACTGGGGGGAAAGAGACTTTTAGATTCAAAACAGTTCTTGGATTCTTGTAAGCTGAGTGTTCTATGAAAGAGAGGCCCCACTCCTCATGCCATACTGGGACCAGGTACATCACTTCTAATTAGCTATTTTATATGAAAGGAGTATTTTATCTTGTTGTTCATTTTCACGCTAATTGTTTTCATATAATTTCTGTTCTTCAGAAGACCTACCTCGTAAGTTATGTGCATTTCCTTATAAAAGTTAGCACTTCTGTAACTGCTGAAAACACAGCAGTCAGAAGACATCAACAGCGTATTTTCATCAGAACATATTTCATTCCTTAAATATGGCTTCACACAGCCCTTTCACACTAATGCTTTATAAATTAATCATCATGAAAGGATGCCAAGTAGGTTATATATTTTCTTGGTAAGGGGGAAATGCAAGAGGCCAATCTTCTATTTGCTCTGTAACAGAGGCCTCCTGGTTATATCCTGTTGCCTGTTTAATAGAAAATGTTCTGTTTGTATTTTCAAGGAAGTTCCCATGCTATTCTAATGTTGCAAAAATGAGACACCTTCCCAAATTAAATGCACTTAGGTTGTCCTTGATTTGAAGCATTCTAGTTAAGTGTGAATCTATAAATATGAGGAACACCCTATGCACATAATTTGTTTGCACAAAGTAAACTAAGTTCAGGCAAATAAATGTGGCATAATACAATGAACTTCACAGGAAGAAATGGGGAGTGTTTTTCAGAGGAAGTGTGCTGAAAAATGCCACTTCACATTGATGATGAGTGTGCAAATGACCTCCAGCATAAGAAATATCAAATACAAGGGATTTTGAACATTTTTAAGTGAATGCAACATTTCACTGTTTTATTTGGAGAAAAAAAAGCTTTTATAATTTCAATTAAGTTTTAAATAAAAATTATTGTCAAAGAGACTATTTCAGTTTAATAAGAATCAATTTTATTTTCTTGTCCAGATGTAAAATTGACTCAAAACTTATCTGCAGAGTTCGGCTTACATAGGTGAAGTTGAAAGGGGACATTTGCATAATACTACATAGAACCGACTTCATTACAACCTGACTATTACCAACATAAGTCTCTAAGGCCACACTTACACAAAAAATACTTAGAATTTACTTCTGTAAAATCTAAATCTCATCTAACATTCACTGATTTACATAAAAGTGGACATACATGACATGTATGCCTAGAGAAGGTACTTAACACTTGTCCAAAAATACATGCAACTTCATTATTTCCTCAGGTCTTTCTAATTTTAGTGTTTTATACTTGCACGAAACTCAGAGCATATGAAATAATTTAAAACTTTGCCTAATACAGATTGCTCTCAAGTTTCCATTAGACTGAACAATTAATTTGTTGCATGTTTGTATTCAGAAAGGCAGCTTTTATGTACTGCAAAAGTAAAATAATATCAAGAGAATATCAGAATTGTGTGGAGACCCTACAAAGAATTGCAAATTAAAACACAAAATATATAAGCTCACTAAATTTTGTTTTTCAAGTAAGAAAAAATACCTGTTTTCTGCCAAGGTTTTAAAATCAAATTGCAGAGCCAGGCAGCTCCCCTAGTAATACTGGGACGGTGAGAAATTTTTTCCCAATAGAGAACTTTTTTTTCAGTTTACCCAACTGATTCAGACCAATGCTCAATACTACTGATAGCCTGAATGAGATATTAAGAAAAAAAGGAACACCACAATCTAGAACTTTTCCAGTTTGTATGTAAACAGACTACAGAACCCGAGATCTTCCAGCAGTAGAAGGTCTTGGTGATGAGCACAATTCTTTCATTTTCATTTCCGTACACACTACTTAATTGCTTGACTAGATACATTCATTTAGTGTCTAAATCATATTTTAACTTTAGAGAATGGATTACATAGCAAATACATTTATGATAGTGCTACTGCTTAACAGAAATACTTTTTAAAATGCCATTTGTGTTCATTTTAATTGAATTCCTGCTCTATTCAAAAACAATTTGGCATCATAAAGAAAAGAATAATCACAGAGTAACTTAGAGATGCATCATTGACCATTTTTAAAAAAATTAGCTACAAGCTGTTTAATAAATACCTACAGGTACATAATTAGGTTTTTGTTAGCCTTATGTATAAATCTCAAAACTAAGTTCATTAATTTGATAATCCAAATGTTTTGGTTCTTACCAAACAATAACAATATAATATTCTTTAAGAAACTAATATTACTATTACAAAAAAACCAACCAAACAAAAGTAAAAACAAAAAATCACCAAAACTGCTTATATCAAGTGTGCTTGGTTACTGATGTAAATCAATCTATCTGCAAAAAAAAAGGCTTGGACCACTTTAAGGTCTTGTGAGCTGATCCCTTTCTTTCTGCAAAGGAAGATAATAACTTTTAAAGAAACCACAATCATGCAGATTTGTTGTTCTGTAGGTGTAACAAAATGATGTTGAATCTCCTATGTCTTAGAGTGGTCAAAAACACGGCTATTATTTGGAATGTTTTCTGATAACTGAATCTTTACAGATCATCATAACATGATGTTGGAATTGACAATCACATCAATGACTCTGCACCATGCATTGTACCTGACCTGCATACTGAGGGAGAAGAGTACAAGCAGGAAGGAATGTTTTTTGCACTTGCTGAAACACACCTCATCCCCTTATATCCACTGTGGTCTGTCTAACTCGCTTCACAGACAGATGTAAAACCAGCAGCACCCTACAATCCACATGCTACATGCTGTTACTACCTGACTTCTCAAGAAATGCTAAAATAAAATAATGATGAAATAACCTGAGATGGGCTGCTGAAAAAACTCCAGAAAAAAAATATTCTGACACAGATTTGGATTTGCCTAAATGCTCACAAGATCTTTAAGATTCAAACTAAAGTTTCAGACCTGTGAAGAAATGCAAGTGAAGTACTTAAACAAAATTGGCCTGATTTTCAGAGACACTCAGCAGTTTCAGCTCCCATTTAGTTCACCTCTAAAATTACATGAAACAGTCTATTTGTGTAATCTATAGCCTTGAAAAAAAAGGTCTCCTGTGATCTCTCATAAAAGATTCTTGGCAGATAAACGTGCGTAACAGAAGAGACATTGTCTCTCTCCTGAAAGTGAGTGCTGGAAAGTCCAGTAGCTTTTCCAAACACAATGTTATAAGCATTTTCAAAGAGGATGAAACTATAACACTTTTAATGTTCTCTTTTCCTCAAAGTGTATTTCTGTTTGGTGGCTTTCCTCCAAGTTTTTTCAAATTGTGTTGTGATGTGATGAGGAATACTTGATGGAAATAGGGATAGCAAATACTACACAGAAAGGACAGCAATGACTCTGAAGTTATTGATGAAAGAAGTCAAACTTGTTCCAAAATAGAATTTTGTTTTCTTTCTAATTAAAAAGAGCAGTGTTCTGCTTCAGAATGTTTTGTCTAAAAAGGACACACTGTATCTTCTAGGTGAGCAATTGGCTGGCTTGAAACACTCTATATAAGTGTATATTTATATAAATATATATACATGTCAAAACACACACACATATGTGCCGTATATCAGTGTATATTTAAGTGCTTCTCACTGAATGCAGTTTATGGTTTACTGCTTCAAAATTTTTATTTTCACTCTTACTTCCACATTTTCATTTAAGAAACAGAAGTGACAGTCTTTGAGCACGGAGTCCATTGCAGACTCTGAAACTCAAGAGTATGTTTCGTCTTGCCATCATTAAATGACCTGTCATTAATTAAAGGACTAGGAAGCTATGATATTGTCTACTAGCCGAGGTATGAGTGTGCTTCCCCACTTTCAAATGCTCTTCCCTCGGACCCTTTCTGTAAAGGGGAAGAGCAAACTGGAAATGGAAGTGCACAATATCTCACCAAGGGAAGACCATGTGTCAATACAAGAGCCGAGCCCTGGGAGGTCCTCCCAGAGCACTGCAAGATTCTGCAGGGCTCAGGGAGCAGCAGAGGAGCTTGGGCAGTGCTCAGGGTGCCAAGGTTGTAGTGTGGGTGCCAGAGATCATGAGCTAATGTGCCTGTAAAATCTCTTCCCACACAATGCCCAAGGCTACAGGTTTACCTCTGTCTTGTGATGTGACACAGAGATTAAAGACAGGGTGTTGAAGAGTCACCTGGGCAGCAACCAGGTCAGACCACAGCTTGTCACCACTACAATTATGGTTCCCTTCTCATAGGATGGGCCAACACTCCAATCAAAGCTGTTCCCAAAGATCTAATCTTCATTTTGCCAGCTGATAAAATTAAAAGAGAAGTGTAAAGAAACTTGCGTAACAGACCTTAAATGTGTTTTAACACAAAGAGCCCAAGAATATTTAACTATTGATTGGTACCTTTCTGGCAGCATCTGGAGAAAAATATCAGTTCAGAGTAGACTTTAGGTTAGAGCTCCCCACTGGGCTGTGGGAGATGAATGTCAGTCAGTGGGTCACAACAGGCAGGGGAGCAACTTGATCCCAGGTGGAGCAGGTCTCAGTACTTCTGTCCTTTATAGTGGAAAGGGAAGGAGCACAAAGGAGTTCAGTTTTGTCATAATGCGGAGGGGAAAGGCCAGAGGAGAGCAAACCCTTGCTTCCTTTCACCCTGCTAAGGTCATTCACATCAGTGCAAGCACTAACACACAGCGCTTCCTTTCTGCCAGCTCTGCGCTCAGACCTTGGAATGTAAGTAACCAATTTCATAGTAATCTGTATCGGAGCACAGTAGAATGTTAGTCTTATTTGCTTTTTATAAACCCTTAACAAGAGCATGTAGGAAGACTGGATGAAAGGTCAATGTTCATAAGTGCCCCGAGCCCAGGATATTCTGTACCCAGCCAAAACAACACCCAGCTTGCAGGATCTACATGTGTGAAATACAGATGGAATTAACAAAGCTTGCATGTTCTTATTCATATAGTCACTTCAGAATTCCATTTTAATGGAATGAATCCCAAGTACTAGATAAGATGAATAAGATTTCCCCAATGACTACCTTCAATCTTTGTTTACAACATCACCAAAAAAACTCCAAAAACATATGACTCAATTATTTATCTACCCATTATTTATTCATTCACCTAGTAGTATCTCAGTAAACTAGCATGTGGTTTGACTGCTCAGTTATCCCCTAAGGATTCTGGCCAAACACTCCTGCACAAAGGAAAGCCAGAGAGTATTTTCATTTGAAAACACTAAGAAAGCAGATATATCTTTTCTAATCTCTTTCACTACAGCTTTAACTGGTCATGGACATATTCCAGACAGTCTAGTTCAAGCTTGGTTAAAGTCTTCAAATATTTGGAGACTTCTGAAGTACCCTTGTGCTCTATTGTGCCCCTGAAAGCAGGTCCCAGAAAAACTCCTTATCTCTGGAACACACTGAAAAGGTGTATTTGGTTACACATTCCAAATACAAAGAAGAAATGAACGTGGGTTTACACACACACACAAACACACACACACACACATGCATACCCTTGTTCATGTAAGCTGAACTGGTTAATTTGAGGATATTTTTATTCTCAGAAAGTGTAACTCACAACTCCAGCAGGCTTGCTCTGTCTCACTTTGAGTTCCCCTTTTTTGATTTTTGCCTGAGAAACATAGCTCCTACTCTAACTATGCAAAACCTGCTGCTTTCACTTCACATCATTTCCCCAAAATTCATTTCTCTCTCTATCTTGTTTCTCTTTAGTGAAGAGGAAAAAAAAGATCTGTCACAATAAATGAAGTGTCAGGTTTTTTATCTCATCGTTGTCAAAAAAGGCAAAATCCGTGGGGAAGGAATGATTTGGACAAAATGTGGTCAGGTTCCAGTAAAGGAAAGCGTTCAGAAATGTGGTGAAATCCTTCCATAAACCTGGGCCAGTCTTCACCATTGAAGGATCTCACATCTATAATCTAGCTACACCCTCTTGTAAACAAACCACTTATAAGTAGAGTTCAGCATGAATGCACCAAAGCTCAGCCACCACAGCAACTACCTATTACAGTGAACAAAGAGGGAAAAAACACCTCCCTTCCCTCTCCCCCCACCATCTTCAAACTAAAAGAAGTCAGAAGCTGGTGGCTGGAGAAAGCCAGCTCTCAGTGTAACAAATGAAGATCTGAGGGGCAGTGACATGCTTTCCTTATGAAAAAATAGAGTTGGTAAAAGGCAGAAAAATCTAAATAACCTGAGAAAGCATAGCAAGTAAACAATTTGGTGGAAGAATGAGATCTGGGGTGGGCCTGAGCTGTAGTCAACCACTCACTTAAGCAATCTGTGCTTTAAACACAATTGGTATATTCTGAGGAGAACTGTGGTTCACTAAGACTATATTATTTGGGTATCTAGAGGCTCTGAAGTATTAAAAATCTCTGTCAGTCACTGTAGTATGTAATAAATGTTATCTGTTTAATGGGTTATAAAAATCCTGATTTTAAAAAAAAGTTATAAATTGGACTTAGAAATGGAAATCTTCACAACACTGAAATAAAGAATAAGACAGCTAACTATGATTCTGTGGAGTATGGCTAAAAAAGAAAGGTGTTTTTCAAGTCATCACCTTCACAGGAGGAGACAGTAAATATTATGGGAAGGCACACAGAGAGAGTTGCTTTCATTTATAGCAAGGCAAATTAACCCATCTACATTTATTTTCACTCTTGTCACTTCACTTCCCAATCCAAGGTTTAATTGTAAAGTTTCTTGACATCTCAGGAGATAGGGTAAGGCACCCAAGTCCAAAGCACTACAGTATTATAAAACTGCAGTGAAAATGAATTTCACCACAACTGTAATTTAAATCAAATTTAAGCACTGAATGCCATTCTTGTGGCAAGGTGGTTTTGTCTTGGCTTTTTGTCCAGGGCTGATATTTACTTACTGTATATTTATCAGAACAAAAAGACTATGTCTAAAGAACTGAAAGAATTTCAGGATTTGTAATAAAACAAAACCTCTCTAATGACTCTGTAATTACTGTAATGTAATTCGGGAATTCAAAAGATCTAGAGATTTTAATAAAATGAAACACTTCACAGCATTTGCTTTTGTTCAGGCATGTCCTGCATTTACTTTCTCATAAATCCTCTTTAGACTGGCAATTTACTTAAAACTAACATAATTGAGCATATTTGTAATAATACATATGGTAATGCTTCTCACTAGGAGACTAAAGCCTAAATTTTCTTATTTCAAAAAAAAGAACAATAAATAAATTATTGCACTTCAGAAGATGAAGCTTTTAAATTTTACTCATGCACCTCAAAGTATTGACACCATGGTGGTCAAATATAAGCCACGACAAAATTAATTTCTAGAGAGACATGCATTTTTGGTATGAGCTGGTATGGTAGGGGCTCATGTCCCATTCAGACTCTGCAATCAGACCAGCAATACCAGCAGGACTGGAAAAGAATAAAATAGCTTGCTCCTGGATCACAAAACAAAAGGGAGGCTGATTTCTTCCCATGCCAATATGACCACTTTTATAAGTCAGAACAGTTGCAATAAAAATATTAATGTTCTAGGGTTTTCTGTTAAAAAGAAAAAGTCCTTTCACAACCTGGAATATGCAGAGGGGGAAACCAACTTGCCGGGGACCGATGTCTGCAAATAGCCCAATGATTATGTGTCTCTAAAGAGAAGCCTCAGACTGTCCACTTCAGAAAGATTGGACAAAGCTTGGTCACAACCCACTGTTATTTCTCATAGATGCCATTTGGGCTATGCTTGCAGTTTGCCAGTAGTAAATTGCACTCCTATCATACTCTTTACTATTCCTTCAAACGGTTCTTATCTGACAAGGAAAACTGAGACATTTCATTGTAGCCAGTTAAGAAAGTATCTTTCAGTGGAACTTGCAAAGAATTTGGATGGAAACTGCCACTGCCTATCCCTTCTTTTTTTTTTTTTTNAATTTGGGTGGAAACCTCCCCTTCCCTTCCCTTTTTTTTTTTTTTTTTTTTTTTTTTTTTTCCCTCATAAACTCATTATGCTTAATATTTCACCAGACTCCACCAGGGATTTATTGTAAATTTTAGTATCTTAGCCACATGAAGAGGGATTGGTTTGAGAGGGATTTTTTAGATGTCATTTTCTAATTGAGCATTAAGTGCCCATTGTAGCACTAAGTCCCTCATGGTGTAACAGATGCCTTTGTGTTTTAATTCATGTAAGTTCCATGAATATTTATGTATATTAGTTAAAAACAATTCAGCTACAGCAATACTATTCTGTGTTCCCTAGTCAACAAATAAGAAGTGCTCCCCTTGCCACATGCTTATCTCTCAGTTATTAATGTACAATAACAAATTCCAAGCTCTCAGCTGGGAACATTATATTGTAATTGCTTAGTAGGCTATTAGGGCATACCTGTCTGTCAGAATCAAAATACAGGGATTAACACTCCTGGTTCGGGTAGAGAAAGATTGATTTCTTGTGCCATCTCGTGGGAAAGTTATTAATTGCAAGGCAATCTTAAACTATTTCACATGGTTCTGTATATGAAGAAATATGAGGAACGTGGTTCAAGACAGCTTTTTTTCCAACACAAAAAAATGCTGCTTATAAAGTAGTAAACTCGTTTGGCTATGTCTTATAGTCAAATATTTTCAATTAGTCGACCTAAACTCAGTGGCTTTTCTTTCTGTATGCTGTGTGGACTGTACTTCATAAAGCTTTGATTAATTTTCTTTGCTTCATGTTTCTTTCCTACAAACTATTTTTAGATCTTCATGTTCAGATTTATATGGAAAGATACTGTGCTTTTTTAAAAATTCATTGCACAACAGAAGCATTTATTTTCACCTGGACTGCTGGTTGGAAACTATTTTTTTTTCCCAGTACTTTTTTGAAAATCACAAACTGATTGTTCTGAAAATAAATATTCACTGATTGCTTAATTAAACTTATTAAAATGCAAATTAAAATCCCAAACTAATGACAATAATTAAAAAGGAACACATTACCACAAGGATGAGAGATCAGATTTAACTTTTTCCATTATCCAATATGATGTCAATTAAGTATAATTGGAAAATGAGAAAGCACAAAAAAAGTCTGAAAACAGCTTTTGCCACAGAAACTTAGCCAGGAATGAGTTACCTCATACATAGCTCAGAAGAAGACAGTAGTGTGTTATTTTGCAAAGGGGTTTGGATACTTTTGTGTTCTAAGTCCACTTGCAGTCCATGAGAATTTGAAACACAACCTAAATCTTCTTTCTGTCCTCTCCCCTCCAGCCATGACATTTTGGCAGTAGGAAACATAAGCAATTTTCTAGATCCCATATCTTTAATCTATAACCACTCGCTAAACTACATTCACAGAATACAGGTGATAAGCTCCAGGAAACCCCAGTGGGTGAGTGGTAGAATAACAGTAATACTTGAGGATTTAACCATGCAGCTCTTTTTAGCATTAATGTGAGTCAATAAAGTTAATCTCTATATTCCACTTCGAAACTACGTGTGCAAGTGTTTGAATTATTTCCTTTTTTTTAGGGTAATCCTTTGATATCCTTCACCATGCGAATGCTAGGAAACAAGATGACAGTGGAGTTCAGCACCATTTACTCATTGCAGAAAAACGAAATAGAATTCCCTGGGTGCCATCCAATCCAGCAAACGTTTCAGGATCTGCTCCATCCCACTCTCAGGAATAACAGGATGTTTTGCTACATTTCTGATTCTTTCTAGAGCAGATATGGCTCTCTTACACTGCTGCATTTTATTTCAATTGGTCAAGACTCCTCTATAGACAACTTCAAGACCAACAAATTGATCAGTTATCTAAATAAAAGCCACTTGACATGGCAAGCTACTGTGCTAACATATTGCTGTACAGATCTCCTTCAAATTGTACTATTTAAATTCCTCTGGCCTCTTAAATGCCCCTTTATGGTTTGATGCTGCTGCAATATCTGTGCTGTAAAGCACACTGGACCTTTCAGAGGGGTGTCAGTCCTTGTGGAAGAGAGCAGTTATCCTTCTGATTGTGTCGAGCTCTCATTACACACGGGTCAACGACAATATGAAGAAACACAGAAGCATCAACAGTTAACCCACTGCTGTGAGTGGAGTCAGACAAGAAACAAGGCGGAGACCCAGCCCCTGTTATCCTGGTGTCAAGCATGTGGTACACTAGGAGACCATACAGCCCTAAGTTCCTGCCTGAGTGCTCTCACCACCTTTATTGCATGCCCTTGTTTTCAGAGGCTTTGCAATCTCAATAGCAGTGTTGCAAATAGCAAAGTGTTGAATTACGATCTACCCTTACGGGCCTAGTCCAAGTCACGCTAATTCGTGAGCTGGCATGTGTCAGTTTTACTCTGACACAAATAATTTGCTTCTTAACATGGGTCACAGTGTACATACTGTTCTCCATACCATAAGCCTATGGAAAGATTTCCTCCAGTGCCATCTCTCACGTCACTACCCAAACTGGACCTGTTGTAGGTGGTTATTGTTGACTTTTTTTTAATGGGAGAAGTGAAGTCATATTCCAGTCGCATGAAAATTAATGAGACTATAAAATAGGTGCTGACAAAGTACAAGAGATTACGCTCTCCTCCTTTCAGAATGTATAATGTAGGTTATTTTGTAGCAAGGGTTCACATAAGCATGCTTTCCCATTTGTACATTTTGCTGCGATTGTACGTCTGTTGCAAATAGCATTGTTTTCTGGTCAGAATCTCTCACTCCATTATACAATTACTACAGTTAAACCTGCTGTCAAAACGTTATCCCTCATATCTCCTCAAGAAACTTTCCTGCCTTGCCTCAGATCTCTGTACCTGCTGAGGATTCCTACAACTCTCATCATAGTTTCCTGACACCGGATCCATTCTCTTGACCACATGGCTTATGGATTGGGTAAGAGAACTGGCTACCTGGAGTTTCTTGTGTTGCCAGCCCTAAGCATACAGAAACACCAACCACTGAAAATTACAAGATTTGAACAAACTAAGCTGATTCGAGGGAACTTTCTTGGGTTTGAGGTTTCAGAATCCTGTTAAATCTTGTTTTCTAAGCTGTCTTTGAAGGATTAAGTACTGATAGTTTCTTTTCTCCAGGTTTCAGATTTCTACCAGATATTATGTGTGAGACCTGGTAAAGCTGCAGCTCCCACAGCCCATTAAAAATTAAATCTAAGTACCCATAACATAGTGAAGTCAATGAAGGTTTCTGAGGTCAGCTCGAGTCAAAGGACAATTTGGTAGCTATGCTAATGGGCCCATATTCAAGGAACTGAAGTACATAATAAGCAGTAATAACAATTCTGCAAGACAAATTAGATGGTTAATAACATGTAAATAGAACCACGGTATTCAGATTATGTCATTAGTAATAGCTGTGCAACTGCAATGTCGTCAGAGGGAACGCACACGCAGACCTAAATGAAAATTGCCGAACTGTTTTGTTGAGAGCAAAGAAAGGGAGGAGAGCTGGATTGTGCCCTCACAGCTGTGTTGGTTGTATAAGGTTAACAGAGTGGAAAGCAGTGCAAATTTAATTTTGCCATTGGAAAGCCTGCCAAGTTTCCATATTCTTTTATAGACAATGCCTAACTCTTCTTCACCACTCTCTTACTTGCCGTCAGGCATTTTATTTTCAATTCATTCCTGCAATGCTTCTTGACGTGTTTTATTTCTTCTGTTTAATCTCCCTGTACATAAAGCAGAGGTGGTATGCAAAGTGTCATCACTTGTCTCAGAGAGAACATGGAGGTGACTTACCGTTCCTCTAGTCCTTCCACAAGGAACCACAACTCACTTTGGTGTCCAGCCTGTGTGAGTAAAGAAGAGGGTATGACCATCTATGACCCCATGGATACAACACTGGCCACAATGCCCTCATCTGTTGCAGTGGAAATTGTGTCAGCTTCAAAGTTAAAGATTCTTGTTATTATAAGCCTACGCAATGACAGGATAGTAATGCATATTTACTGAGTGTTTTGGTGATCCTTTCTCAGACAGTTATAAATTATTTCTTAGATGAGAGCTTTTTATACTTGATGAATAGCAGATGATTGTCACTACTTTACTGTTTAATTCTTAAATTAATTTGAAGTATAATTCTCCAACTATAAAGTGCTCTGAGACTACTAAGAAATTAATCACACTAAATGAACATCATCATCCTTACATGACTCTCAAAATCAGGCACTGGAAGAAATTAATGCATCAAAGCAGGATTCTCAAGGCTTCATTTAAACAGAAAATGCAATTCAGAATTAACTGAGAAAACGCTAGGTATGTATTGAAATTGTGGATTTTTGTGGGGAACTCCTCTATCAGAGTTATGTAAAACCCAAGTTCATACGTAGTAAGAGCACACGAGTTTGTAACACCTATGAAGTTTAAACTTATGCATTAAGTTCATATTATTAAAAAAATTTTAAAAATAATTACAGATCTGAGCAGTGACTTACAGTCTCAGTCTTATACCACTGACAAATCTTCCAGTACTTACATTTAAGAAGACAAAAGAAGTCATGCATGAATAAAAGCAAATATATTGCACTTTCTATGTAAAACCATGACATCTTCATATTGAAAACACCAAACACACAAAATATAATTACTAAACTTACTAGCAAATGGTCATTAAGCTCACTTCTTGTAAAAAAAAATGTACCAAGTTTAAAGAGACACTGTAAGATAAAATACGAAGTACATATCAGAAGCTACAGTTTATAACTATAGTTTGGTCTTCTGGTAAAATCCAATCCTTTGAAATGAGAAATAAAAGGGAACAAACTTCTTTGTAATATGGGACTGCCAAATTTTTATAGCCATATGGATATTTGCAAGTCTTTACTGCAATGCCAGTAAGCAAAGGCAACAGCTAAATATCCAAAAAACAGGTAAATATCCAAGCTATTCAGCCGAGGCAGCCATGCAAAATATTCATCCTGAAACAGGAAATTACAAATTAAGAAAACATAACTTTTTTTTTCAAATACAGTTTTAAATTATCTTTAAACAAAGTGCAGAGGGTTTGAACTTGAGTGGAAGGGTTCTTTTGTTAGTCTTTCTGCTAAATGTTCAACCAGCTGGAGGTATTATCCAGTGGCCTACACTAAACTCAGGAGACCACTATTATGATTAGTTTAGGAACTTGCCTCTGCTCTACTCATCCATTTTTTCTAGCACCTGCTAGGCAGTTGTTTTGGGTTTTTTTAATTTACCACAAAGAATAAGAATGGAAATATAAGCCTGAAAAGCTAAGTTCATAAAAACTTTGGAAAAATTTTTCAAAATAGCAAAGAAGTGCTGAGAATGAAATGCTACAATGAAATGTTGGAAACCAACACAAATGACAGACACCACTCCTCTCTTCAGAATTATTTTAAAGAAACTGATATACAATACACAGATTTAAACCTGCAATTGCAAATTTGAGCATTTTTTTGCATGGAGCTTTAGTGTCTTGTTTGTAAAAAGGTTTGCTAAGGTTAATCAAAGGGGTTGCAGATCTATTGAACATACAGGGAACAGAATGTAAAACAAAAATTATCTAGACCCACACTAACTAGATTTAAACTTAATATGCAAGATAATTCTTAGGCTTCAATAAGGTTTTAGACTCTATAATAGAGTTTAAATTTTTATCTAGCTGATTTTTGAGATTTCAGGGACATTTTCGAATTACTGACAGCCTTTCCATAAAAAAGCCAAAAAGCATCCTCAGTTTGAGTGAACTCACTAAAGTATTCTCATTTTAAAAAGGTTTGGGGAAGAGTGGAGTTAATTCTTCTGCACCCTTATTTTGTTACACATGAGCAGACATTTCATGGTCAACAGCTGAAAGCACAAAATACTAATGTACAGAGTCCAGACAGCACAGTCTTAAATGGTTTGTTTTTCTTAGCTGGTTTATGCCTACTTGATGAGGCAAAGGTCTACAAAATGAGTATTTTACGACCCCAGACCAAAAACCAAAAGGCAACTTTGCAGCCCCTGACCCTATGCACCAGAAAAAAAAGAAGTAAAAAAAGAAGTGTGGTAGAGGGGCTGCCTTCATTTTGCTCCAAAATAAACATTTACTTACTTTTTAAAGGAGAGAGGGAGGAGGGAAGGAAAACATTGACTTAATGGAGCATAAAAGAAAACAAAGTTTGTTAAGTTCCTTTGTCCCTCCCTAGAGAATTACCTCATTTAAATGCAAGACCCATTTACAGATAATGGGAAAAATAAAAGCTTTGTGAATGTAGGCATGAAAAATTCTTATACTTGCAGAAAACATTGATGAGTCAATATCTATTTATTTGAAAGACTTATTTGGTGTAATAGATAAGTACTTTAATTAAAGCCTCCATCTCTGGAAGTTGACAAACACTGCACCTTTACTGTTTCTGACCATGATAATGCTGAAGGGGAATGTTTCTGTGCAATAGTGTCACCAAGGTGATTATATGGTATTTAATTATTATGTTGAAAAAATGGAGCATCGCACACTTATCTCTGATGTGAATGTAAATGTGACCTTTTCTAAAACTAAAAAGGACATGAATGTAAAGAAGGAGCAACATATTCCACTTACTTCACAGTATTTCAGCAAGAAGGCAGACCTAAACCAAGAGTTACAAGTGAATATGACACTGCTGTAAGTGTACTTCAGTTTATAAAAAATTGAAGCTACAGATGCAAGCTGTATAGGTATATGAGTATTGAAATCTCTCTGTATTCTTTTGGATTATGTTTTCATTGTATTTTAGTTATATTTGCCATGTCTACTGAAACAGCTTAACAGAATGTTCTTCTGTCACCAGAGAAAGTGTATCATCAAGATGCAGAAACACAAATTCTTCAATTAAAGAGAAGTAAATGGTAAAAACAATGCCTTATAAGTAAACCTGCTGGAGATAAAGGAAAACTGCAGAAGAAACATGAAGTATAATAGATTACATATGGATTGCAAAAATATGTACATAGCTGCAAATAAAATTTATGGGACTAGTAATAAAGGTGAACCTATACCAAAGTGTCATCTGCAATAACAGACCACTCTCACTAGCATGAGAGCCAAGGTGCAAAGGGGGAGGCTGGGAAGACTGGTGTACAGGTAAATCAAAATTACTGCTCAAGCAACTGTGTTACCCACGTAAAGAGCTTCATTTTAAAGGAGATAAACTAGGCAGTAAACGATCAACTCAATTACCTAGTTTTCCATAAGGCTGTCATACAATTTTCAACACAAGATGTTTTGTTACATAACAAAAGACTCCAAATAAACTCATCATTACAGTGCCATCATGGGTAACACATCTTAATACTCTGCTGTTGGCAATGCTATGCTCATACAACACTTTAACCAAATCAATAAAAACCTTTGAGAAAGTGTGAAATGAAACATATGGGCAAATCTGTCTTACTATCACAACTCTGGGATATTCCAAAAAGCATCTGCCTTGTTCAGTGCCCTTCGTTTTATTAAATCCTAGTCATTTCAAGTGTTCTTTTTTTCAAAGATTGGGAAATCAATTGACAACATATAAATATTGATTTAATTGTTTTTAACAACAGTGCCAAGTTTCAGGATTACTGGCTTAAGCTTCTGAGAAATGTGCGAACTTTGGTCTGTTAAAAAATTTGTTGAGGGTCTGCTGGTAAATCAAGGCATGCTGAGGCACAGTTATGCAAGAGGTTTCATCCCATTATGGAACACTGTAATGCAGAAGTTTGTAAGTCCTCAATTATATGGAAGCACATGTGCAAATTGAATTTCAAAAGTACAACCATGAAACATCTCACGATGTATCTCTCTTATCCTATCCTGCACTTGCAAAACCAGCTGGCATATTTCTTAGAAGTGTTTCTGTGATTTATGATTTCTATAATCACATTTTCTTCATTGCTTCTACAGTTACTTAACACTGTCCTATTGCACGCATACTTGCAAAAGTCTGCCCCTGCAGACATATAACAATGTTCAAAACATCTCTGTATTTCCATGAAAAATAGTTTCAGTGAAACTTCTCCCTTGTTGCTACAACTGCACTCCTACTTCATTTGATAGGCAAAAAATTCTTATCCTCTCCAGCCAAAAAGTCACAGGTCAAAGCTGCACTTATGGTTGCAATAGATCTTGAAATACATCACATCCTCTAGTGATGCCAGCAGAAAAATAAAATGTTGCTACAAAGGCTGTCACTGTCTCTAGCTACACATCTGTTTCCCCCAGTTTCCTTATGTGACCAATGCTGCCACCTGTGGTACAATAAACAGTGAAGCCCAAGAAAGCATGGCCATTACCTTTAATGAGACGTAATTTCTGCGCTGGCAGCAATATTCAGTAATACATGCTCAGTAACATTCCAAGGTAATGGAGAAAATGAATTTTTTAAATGCACCTCTTAGGACATTGTCCCCTCTTACTACATCACAGGTCTCAGTTCTGAAGATTGTGTTTAGCATTAGTGGCAAGAATTAGCCCCAAGAATTAATTTTGTGTCTTCTGTTAAACATGTATTTACAAGTCTTACCAGATCTGGGCTTATATGTAAAAGAATAGCAAAGAATAAATGTTAAACATAACAAGGAATCTCCTTCCTCCTTATCTTTTTTCTCGAAAAAATGAGAATTACACATGGTTTTGGTGGAGCATCAATGTTAACTCTTTAAAGGGTCTTCTGTCACATCTTTTAGTGTTATTTTATTTCCAATACATCAACAACTTTCCTGTTCAGCAGAAACTGAAAATCTCACTTCTCTTACCTAACAAGACTTTTACACAACCTGGACATCTGTAGGCCTGAAATGGAAGATGTCTTAGTAACTGTGGGTCCTTAGACCACACAGAGTAAAATTAGTATTTTGAAGTACTGCTGTAGACAAGACAAAGAAGAGGCCAAGGTCAGAGACCAAGACCAAACCGAGTTTTACACTGAGTTCTCTTTATTTGATTTTCACTGCCAGCTGGAAATTGAACTGCAATAAAATTAACCAGCATAGTTTGTCTTTACTGTGTTTTCTTATACAGGAAAGTCAGCTGTCAAAATTGGAAGATTTTCAAACTATATATGATTGGCCAGAAATGCCAAACCTTGTGACAGTCAGGATTCACTCTAAAGAACCGGTGATAGAGCATCTCTTCCTGAGTTCAACAAAACCAGCATAGTTACGGCAGAGTTTATCAGCTCAGTTCACTGCTGCTTCTCACTTTGCTTTGTCAAATGTGACTGGGATCTCCTTACAAGGATGAGACCATGGCATGAGCAAAACAATGCAATACAAAACAAAATTATTCTTGAGGTTGCTGGGTGGAATTTGTATCTTCTAATCAACATCAGTGTAGAAGACTACACTGACAACAGAGACTATGATATATAAAAGAAAAAGGTCAAGTTAATAATTTACAATTTCCTTAATTCGTAAGAATTTATAAGGCCAAGTGAAATGCCAATGTACTGCTCAAAACACAAGAAATTCTTTGCCAATAGCTAACTGGATTCCATTCCTGAAACTTACTACTCAGTCTTTTCTTTGAAACATTTCCAGGGACATTGTTCAATTTTTATATAAATTTTAAAAAGCAATAGTTTTAAAATCCCTTTTAAAAAGCACTGAAAGTGCACCCTTTGCCAAAAAATAATTGTATTTGACTGTGTTACGTGAGAATGACATTCAGTTTTTTTAATACAGCTTCTAAAACAGTTGAAAATATTGGCCAGTTTTGCAAGTGTGTATTCATTCAACAGTCAGCTCAGCCCTGTGAAAGTACAGAGGTATGCACATGCATGTGTGTACAGCAGGAATCTAAATAAGTAAGAATATAATGTATGTGCAATTCACGTCAAGGTCAAGTTTAAAATTACCCTGGTTTTAGTGAAATTTCTGTGAAAAAATTTTGAAGAGGTTTAGCACTTCCTCAGAGGTCTAGCAGAAATATTAAATCAGCAAAACCAATCAGGAAGCAACACTACGTGAAAGTGTGCACACAAGAACACACATTGGTAACAGTGTCTCGGAAAGCTGCAAGTCAAAGAAAATAACCCAGGTAAAACGTGGAAGTAATGTTATCAGAGGTCAACACTAAGCACTAGCATAATAACCTTGTGTATTAAACCCACAAAAAGATCATGTAAACTGATTTTTATAAAAAATTCATCAGTTCATCTAAACCCTGCATCTTACTTGCACAAAATGCCTTCTGCGACCCCAGAAAGTGTCTTCTTGCCTCGCTGTGGCATGTTTCAGGAGCCATCCAGCAGCAGAAGTGCTGGAGCAGCAGGAGAGGGTTTGCAGGACTGTGCTTCTGTCCTGGAGAGAGGAAGCACTAAAAACCCTGCCTGAAATTTGCTGGCAGAGCAGATCCCTGGCAGGATGAAGGCAAGCATCTTCTTAATGTGGGGGCATTTTCTGGAGCAGGCCAGGTGAAATCTCACCGGCCTCCGAGATGGGGTCTGTATCCCCACCCAACGTGATGTCTTGCTGTGGTGCTGGGCATCTGTTAGCGTCCACCACCGCATTCCCTGGAGCCACATGGTATTCCACAGTGGCCCCGCAGTGCTCAGTGCCATGGGACACACAGCAGGTATCAGGCCCTTGGAAGAAAGGAATTAAGACTCTATAGCCAGAGGCCAGTAGGGGAGGGTCCAGGCTGGCCAGGAGGTACTCGGGTGGGATGTGGCCCCTGTTTTATCCCCCAGGCTCCCGGGTCCACAGACTCCTCCTGTGATGTTGCCTGTTCTCAAGAAATGCTGCCATGGGACAAAGCAAAACCTTGCTCTCTCAGGCACAGTCTGTCAGATCTGCACCTCAGAGTGGAGGTGGACCTCTTCCAATGAGGCAGAATTCCAACTCTCCCTCCCCCTCCCCCAAAAGATCCTTGTATGTTAGCACACTTTAAAATGCATGAACAAGGTAGGTATATTAACTCCCGCTTACTAAAATCAGATAATTGCAAATATGTATGTGGATTTCCAAGCGAAGTAAAAAAAAAAGAGGTTTATCATGAATGTTATTTTGGCAACTATTTTTCCCAAGGGCATAGGCTAGCGAACAAAATTATTACAAGAAATTACAGTATGTACCATGAGTACTTTTTGGTATGCACAAAACAATTTAAGGCGTTATAATGTCCCACTGCCACATGGAAAAAAAAGGAAAGACTTTAAAATTTATTCGAAAAATCATACTGTCTTTACTGTCTGATAGAGAAGCTTTAAAAGAAAAATAAGATTTTTAAACCATGCTTTGAGCACAATGTCAATTACAAGTTGGGAAGTGTTTTTTTAAAAAAACTAGGTGAAAATTTCTTATGGCCTTAATCCAAACCCCTTTGAAGCTGAAGAGTTTTTCCCAGTGACTTCAACTGGCTTTGGTTCAGGCCTCAAAACCATTTGTCATTTTAAGATGTACCCACTCATTTCAGACCAGCTCACCCCCGAGGAAGTGCTACATCCGCACACGGTCTATCTGTGGTCCGGCAGCCTGCACCAAGGCCAGGGGTCCCGGCAGCCTGTTAATCCACTGATCTCCTGGGGAACAGAGGATGCCTTCCTGTAATGCCTTTGTGCCATGTCTTGCCTGAAGCCTCACCCACCATCAGGGTGCTAATCTTGCTGGCAGTAAGAATTCCTTTGTTTCCCATGTTTCCCTTCACAATGCCTGTAGGAGCACCCGCATGTTGTTTATGGGAGAAATAACAACAGAAACCTAAACATCTTCCATGGGGTCCCACATGGTGCCAAGTGACAGACATGGGCATTCAGACCAGAATTAACCCCATTCCCCAAACAAATGTGATTAGGAAAAATACTCAGTCCCAGCCCCCTGCCCTCATCCAGCACTATCTCAATGTCTTTGCTCCTCCAACACAGTCAGCCAAAACAACTGGCTTGAAGCTGAGGGGGGTAAGGAGTGTCTGCACCATTCCCTGCTGTGGCTTTTGCTGGGTATCCCAGAGCAAGGAGGAGGCCTGAGCTCAAAACATCCCATCTGTTTTGGAGGTGAATTCCTCAGTGGTTTGGTTGGATTTGCTTCTTTTAAAGTGGGGAAGCTGTCTCCACAAAAGTACCAGACACCAACAGCAGAGGACTGTTACAGTAGATACCTGGATAAAAGAACAGGTAATGAAATCACAAACATATTCCCTAATTATAAGCAAAGACATGGAAAAATGTCAATGAACATCCAGCACTTACATTTTATAGGATGCAAAATTGTAGGCCACAGCAAAGTCAGGAGCAAACTTGTGCTGAAAACTAAAGATCTTTCTTCCACACACCCTTTCATTTGGGAATGTTTGAGTCTGCAAGTTAGTGAACAACAAAATTCTTACTCTTTCACTGGCTTTTCAAAATGTCAAGATTGAGTCTATTCATAAATATATCTATTTATAAATACATAAATTTTGTCTTTTAGTCTGCCATAAGAGAACAGTATTTCAAGCAGAGGAGATGTAGTAGAGAATGCTGTGGTTGTCCTCTGAGAAATATCTAAGAGAGGACAAGGGAGAGGGACATATTAAAGACGTAAGGAACAGAGGAAGCAAAGAGAGCATGAAATACCTTCCCTTCATAAAGAAACAAATTCTTTACTCCCAGTGCTCTCAGTGTTAGCAGCATACAATTTAAAAGGCTTCTTCAGTAATTTGTTGTGAAATTATCCACTGAGCTGGGAAGAGAAGGATTCACTGAGGAGACATTTGGTGTGGACACAAGACGATGGAACAAAAATGGAGTGCAACATCCCTTCTTTGGTATGAAAAGCACATGGCCGCTAGCACTTTCCCAGATATTTCTCCCAACGCTTCAGGTTAATTCTCATAAAAATATTTAATTTAAATCTGATATGAAAGTAATTAAATGGAAAACCACATCAAGTTATGAAAAAGTATCCATAGGATTAACAGCAGAGCAAGACAATGATCTTTATCATGACTGTAAAACCTCAGACTACATTTGAGAATAATCAGCCTCAGCTGAAGTAATATTATATCTAAATTAAATTAATATACCTTAAATGTTTCTGGTTTTAAATTACTTAGAGACAGTCCCAATTATTTCTTTAGTTTGCTGCCTGTTTTCCTACCCACCACCCCATCTGTTAATTATTTTGTCATTCTGAAAGGAATTTCTTTTGACATTGCTGGTGTATATCAAATAGCTACTTCTAAAGCAGATGAAGAATTAAACTTCTTGATAAGATTTTTAAAACTGATTGTTATGAATCAAAACGACAACAGCTCTGAACATCTCCAGTGTCTAGTTTATTAGTTTGAAAAGAAATTTGCAAGAAGTCTATGTGGAGGGTGGCTCCTACAAAAAAAATATTCTTCAGTAACACATAAAATATGGAGCAACAAAAGCACTTTCTGTAAATCTCCATGATGATTATTTATTACTTGCTGTATGGAATAAACATTCAATTAAATGAATATGGTAATTTTAATTTAAATTCCCTCCTGTAATTCCATTCCTTTTAAAGTTGACAACCTACTGAACAGATGGATTATTTCAGTTTTAGACAGAGGTTTTAAAAAGGACAGTTAAACCATCAGGTACACTGTAATCGAGATAAAGTAAAGTTCCTCTTTCAGATCAATAAAAATGAGAAGTAGCTACATGGGATTCTGAGTTCCTTCAGTATTGTATTATTTTAAATTCCGACTCTCCTGAAGATTTACAGCCCTGAGAACCCCATACTATTTCCAGCTCCTGCCATAACCTCTGTTACATTACTTCCCCCTGCTTGTGCAATCTTGAGGTATTCAGCTAAGATTTAGAACCATATTCTTTCATTTTAAGCAAAAATGGGGCCTGGATGGGGCCTGGGTCAGGTAGTGGACCAAGACCCTCAGCACGGGTGTCATAGGAAAAGAGGGGCACCATGAGGGTGAAAACTCTCTCTGCAAGTTCTACCCGGAGGCAGTACTCCATGGGTACTGCTACAGGATTCCTCACAGAAGGTTTGTCCTGTGAGTCTGCTCCAAGGACTGTGACTGACTGGAAGCAGTGCCCAGGAAACACTTCACACCAGGAGAATCGGGATTTGGATTCAGGGCTGTGAAAGATCTCACACAGCCCTGGGACAACAGCACATCACAGAAGGCAAAGAGAAGAATACCCTTCAATGAACGGAAACCACCTGAATGTGCACTGGCCACTGCAGGTTCACGTCTGTATGTGCTGGAGCGCACATACACGTGTGCAAGTGTGTTCATACATTTCATCTGACCCCAAACACAGAGCTGTTGCTCTATGTTCCAGTATATTTTTCTTGCAAGCTCAGGCATGTGTGCACACAAACACGTGCAGGGGTTGCCTTCTGCTTGAGGTCACAAAGTGAACCAGGTGGCCCAGTCTTCTGCAGGGGCAACCCAGCGTTAGGAGTCCCCACTGTGTATTTTTTAAGCAGAAGCAGTTGTAATAGAGTCCAGACACTCCAATTTTACAACATCAATCATAGCACAAGCCAGGAACAGTAGGTGCAAAATGTTTTTACAGCATTTTTCTGGAAAGGAAATCCTGCTGAACCAATTCTCCTATATTTTATCACAGTAGACACAGTACATTTTGGTCTAGAGAAAGATCCGACTGACCCAGATACCACAGACTTGGTTTATCTTGCCCAGTGAACACATTTAGTATTGCTTAATAGTCGTTAGATTGTTTAGAATTCATATTGGTGATGGAAGGAGACAAAAACTTGTCATATCTGGAAGCTGTGCAAAACAGAGACTATACAAGGTCCATTTTGAAAAACAAGTAACAAAATTCAGTTTTCTGGTAAGGTTGAACTAAAACTCATACACTGGGCCATGTCATTGTTTGTGCTGTGTGCTACTATTCTTCTAATATCACTTTTCCACTATTTGAGCAAACCCTCAAAACTCAAATCCATTCTAGTAAGGGATTCCACTAACATTTTGTAGATTTATTTATAGAACAGGAACATATACTGTTGTTCCTTCCAATATGAATTTAGTCCCCCTCCTCAAAAAGAGGATATTTTTTCCAACTGATCTTTTCTTCATATTATGGGTAACTGAAATGCTGTATTGGAGAACAGTTTGCAGTAGCATTTGCCTGTCTAGTAAGAGAATTACTTTCTATGCACGGTGAAACTATGACTTAAGCTCTATTTGAAGATACTACTGTACTTGCAGCTGGACGTTTCTCCTCTTTACATCTGTTCTGTCAAACACCTCAAGGTCTGACATCTTTTGAGAGTGCTCCAACTCAGTAAATGTTCCTGACCTCTTTCCTAGAAAGCATCAGGTGTTTTCCCTTAATTCCAACATAGCTAAAGTGAGATGATTTCTCTGAACACAAAAGCCACTGACGTCTGATGAACTTAGATAAGTGAGAAAAAAATTCAAATTCATCTCTAATAAGAGGTACCATTACTGTGAAGTAAATTCCCTATGACTCAGTAGGATGTTCACATCCATGGCAGATATAGGACGCAAAGGATTCTTACCTCAGCAGGGAGCTTGTTCCTCTGGATGAGTCTTTAGGGAAATCACTAGATGAAACTAAGAGTAGTGACATTTAGATGAAGGAATGAACCTGGCTACCAAAGTTTGCAGTAACGTTTGTACCTAGCGATGTGGGTGAACCCTCTGTTCTCACACAGCTGCCTATACTGCACTCCTTATAGCTTTGTCTTCCCTATAGTCTCAATGGGTGAAACAGAAGAAAAGACCCCGCAATAATGCAGATCTCGGGACAATATCAGAACAGGAGTCAAACTGGAGCTAGTGACACATCTATAGGCAGTTTCCCCATTCAGTATAGGAATCATTACTCAGTTTTCCTGCCCTGTGCCTGCAAATCCATTCCCCACCTACCCTACATGCTTTTGCGAACAGGGTCTTTCCTGCCTCACCACTGGGCTGCTGTGGACAGTGTCAATGCTCAATCCACTTTTTCTAAGGTCACACCCAGTCTTCTTATTAAAATCATATAGACAGAGAAGGGTACTAGAAGCAAGAGAAAACTTTTGAAGCACCCCAGTCTTCTCAAAAGCACCTTGCCCTTTCCTGGCCCTCTAGACATGTATTTGCTGCCTAGAAAAGCTGTTCTGCCCTCAAGAAAAATTCCAGCTTTGCTAGACCTGGCAGGAAGAAGTACCTTTGCAAGCCCAATTGAGAAGTACTGTGCTGGGTTTTTTTGGCCCCAGACCCAACCTTTCCCACATTATTGCCACCTTACCACCTTGTCCCATCCACTTACCTCCTCTCCCTTCCCTGATTTCCCTTGGCCTTGCTTCTGAGTCCTGGGGAGAAAAGGCAGACTCTGACACCAGCTGGGACTGTGCAGCAGATACAGGCAAGAGCAGTCTGGGAAGTTGCAGAACAAGAAGTTACTGCCAATCCGTATGACTTAGAGTAGCCGCTAACCTGTTGGCAGCGGTGCTTGTGCAGCAATGCTCACCTGAAGTGCAGAGGAGGTGTTTGCACGCCGTCACGGCTCCAATCCTGGCAGCTCAGATGAGTTTACCCACATCCACAGAGGGGGAACACCCCTCTCCAGCACTGTGCGTGTTACCAAGGCTGACCAGAAAATTATGTATTGCTCCTTGACCATCACATTGACAGCACCTCCACATTAGTGGGCTTGGGAAAATCGGTATAAGAATCTGACCTTTTGTTTTCTGTCTGTAGTGAATTTATGAGGCTTAAAGAAGAGAATTAGGGGTTTTCCAAACTGTATTCAAAGCACACAAATGCTCTTTGACTGCTAGAAACAGGCTGAACTTCAGACAGTGCTGTAAAGAAGCTTCCACTGACTGCCGTTCATTCCCTTACTACATCTTTTCTCTCACTGAGAAATCTGTGGTGTAACTGGACCATTTGCTCTCCACTACCCTGAAGTAAGTTAGCAAAGGAACAAAGAAAGACAATATAGTTGATTTATCAAGTTCATTTATCTGAGATCAAGAAACGTAGAAAAAACAAAGAACTTCATGTAAATAAATTCCACCTTTTTTTTTCTTTTTTATTTATCCTTTATTTAGTAAAAGCACCCAAAGCTGCATTATTTTAACACAAGTAATAAAGCTTTCATATTTTATTCCTACCAGTGCATTTCCAAGTCCAGGTGAAATGCTGGAAATAAGTAATGCTGTCATACCTTGAACACAGGGTGTGGATCACAATGATACACGACTTACAAGTGAATCCCAATGTAATAAAATAAAAGTTGTAGTTTAGGTGTGAAACCTGTAACTTAAGCAATTGTGGCCACTTCTATTTCCACAAAGTACCATAACAAAACAGCGGCTGTAGGATAACATACTTCATCATACTTTTTGCACCACTTTATTGAATACTCCATGTTGGATGTACAACTTATAGCTATAGTGTGTGTTGGCTACAATGCTACAATGAGAATGTGTACTGCTTGTATTACAGAAAGGGGTCATGAAATGTATGGACCTGTCTGCATGTTTAACAAAATGAAACAGCAGTACTATAAAACTGCACCTCATGTGAATATTGTAAATGGTTAAGTTATAAAGTCATTCATTCAAAAGTCCAAATATGTCAATGAAAAAATGTATATAAAATGTAGTAAAACATAAATTACATTTAAAGGTCTGTACATGATTCATCCTGCAAATAGAAGCACAAAAACAGCACCTTGTACAGTATTGCTTATTTTGGTCTTCTAAAGTTCAAAGATCATTTTTACCAAAAAGTCAGGAAAAAAACATGGTTTCACATGCAATCCAGCAGTAACTGTGGTAAATCAAGTAAGTCTATAACCCCGCACAAAACCCAACACTTTTACCATGTAGGAACATACATGTGGAGACCTTTTCTATACTTGATAACCAATATGAAGTTAAAGTTGGATTTATTAAGTTAGTGCACACCTATAATATCCCCTACAATATCCCCATTTTTGGTTAACAGTGTATTAAGGCTGTTTGCTGCTGAAAATACACAGCAGAGACGGAATACTTTCATCCACAAATGCAGTCAGATGATCTCATTGGGAAGCTTCTGTCACAGTCACTCACCCGAAGTGATGAAAGAAAACCATCCTTTCTCCTCTCATGTTATTCCACAAGCTCTTGTGGATACTCTAACTTTATGTGAGTTCAAAATCATTTGGATAAATTCACGGCAGAAAATTCCATCAAGGGCTATTTAGCAGAAAAAAAAAATCCACTTCTGGCTTGGGAAGACCCTAAGCCACAAATTGCTGGAGGCTGGGGAAATTCCCTGGGAAAATTCTACAGAGGAAGTTGCCCTTGCAGTCTGTTCCTGGGCAGGCATTATCGATGGTCTTTCAAGACATGCTACCAGGCTGGATGGACTCGTGGTCTTACTCAGCACAGTCAGTGTTATGTTCAGTTTCCCCTCTTTTCTTGTCATTGTAATACAAACACCGATCATTATTCTCAACTTAGTTTTTCTGACTCAAAAATCAAACAACAATCTTGTGTCCATTTTGTTGAAGAGATAAATACTACAAACTAAGCTGTCCATCACATCCAGGGCGCTTCTTTATGCTTGGAGCAGTTCTGCAACCATAGCTGGATTCCTTTTTGTGTTATTGGTTTAAGCATAATTCACTAACATTACACTCACATATCATGATATACATGACGTGCAATGCTACTCTGCAATATGTTGCACAGCAACAGTACATATTTGAAAAGCAGCTTCTCTCAAGAACTGTAGGACAGTAAAAAGATTAAACCCAGCAATTCTATACCATCATATTTGAAAAATCTGATGGTGGCAATGGTCATTAAACCTGGTATATCATTACTGCTGCACTTTAAATGGGTGTTGCTTTTTTTAGTTTTGTTTCTTTGAGTCAGATCAAAATCACTCTATTAAGCCTAAGGATCTACTGCCTCCATGCATGGAAGCGATGTGAAATTCTTAGCAATGAGGCCAAATTCCTTAGGCTTCTGATTGAATTTCTGCTTCGTCCATCTGAAGTGTGTCATTATCACCCAGCAATTCTGTTTCAGGCACAGAGCCCTCTTCTTCCTCCTCCTCCTGGACAGGGTTCTGGGCAATATCTTCCGTTCCATTGTGTGTGTCATCCGTGCCTTCTGACAGCAGAGCAGCCCTGTCGGCCACCGACGCATTGGAAGGTGCTGTTGTTACATAGCCTGTGCTGGTAGATCCACTCCCACTGTGGTGGGAGCCTGGCTTGGGAATGATCTGGGGAGGTATTTGCTGAGGAGCCATTTGCATTGGAATTTGGACGGGATAAAAATTTGGCAAGTAAGCACCATAGGCAGGCATTGGCTGGTAACCATTGACTGGAATGTAGAGCTGAGGAGGTGGGACCATTGGTCTCATCTGGCCTTTCATTTGTATGAACTGAGGCTGAGGGAAGGCTGGAGTTTTCTGCTTTGGTCCAATGTATCTAGCATTGCTGACATTGCTAACAGGGCTTGTGCTGAGAGAACTGGTTTGTGTGGTGTTGCTTGCCCCAGAAGTTTGCGCTGAGCTGTTGTAATTGGAAAGGTTTCCCCATGTTCTTAGTCTGTTATGTATATCTTTAAATCTCGGTCTTCTGTTGGGAAATTCATTCCAACACTCCAACATCAAAGTGTATACCCACGTGGGGCAGTCATCAGGACATGGCAAAACCTGTCGGTTCCTGATCATCTCAATGACATCCTGGTTAGAGTAACCACAGTAAGGCTGCAGGCCATAGCTGAAAACTTCCCACAACACAACTCCATATGACCATATATCCGAATCAATAGAAAACTTGCCATACATAATAGCCTCAGGGGACATCCACCGGATAGGAAGAAGAGAATTTCCCATCAGTTTGTAGTAATCAGCAGCATAAACTTCCCTGAAAAGGCCCAAATCGGATATTTTCACATTCAGTTTATCGAACACCAGTATATTTCTAGTGGCCAAGTCCTTGTGGACAACATGGTGGCTAGAAAGGTATTCCATTCCTGCAGCTATCTGAGTCACAATGTGAAAAAAGTCTGCTGGTTCCAGAGTGGATTTTACTGTCTTGTCATCATCAGTGCTGCCAACATCTGAATGGGGAGATCTCATCACCAAGAACTCATGGAGATCACTGTGGGAACAATAACTAAATATCATACTTATAGGTTGTTCCTTTGTCACTATTCCCAGCAAACAAACTATGTTTGGGTGCTGTAATCGTGATCTCATCATTGCCTCATGTTTAAATTCTTCCCGAAGAGCCAGTTCTGCTTTGTCTTTAAGTGTCTTAATGGCGACGGCTTGTGTCTGTTCACCTGGTGCTGTACCAAAGAGATGCCCCTTGTAGACTTTACCAAACCTCTCCTCTCCTAGTTCCTCCATAAACCGCACAGTGGACAGGTTAATTTCTTTAAGCTTAGCCTGAAATGAAGTAAAGACAGTCAGTAAAAAAATCGCAATGTTTTCTGAACAACAGAATCTCTTATTAAAGAAAATCTCCCAGTGGTTAGACCTCCAAATGGAAGACGAACTGGGCCAAAATGACTTTTCAGGTTTTTTGTGTGTTCACACCAGTATATTGATTTCACAGTTAACCTTGAAATCAGTTACACTATTACCAGAAGTATAAATTGAATTATACTGCAGAATAATGGATATAATTATTTTTACAAAGGAGTGGTCACATTTCCTGCAAGTTCAATGAATATGGGGTTCAGAGTAAATCTGTCAAGCAACGACATCTGTTAACTGCATTTGTATTTTCCCTGCAGACCAGCCCTGAACTGCTCAGTGGAGGTCTGTCAGAAAAGCAAGGAGGCTGAGGAGGTGGCAGTCTTGGAGTGAACTGAAACATCCCTTCCAGCAGAAGAAGGAACAAAACTGCAGCAGCAGATAACACCCTTTCTTCTCTATTGCGCTACAGGAACAGCCCCTGCCCATGGGCAGCAGAGTACAGTGCCCCTGCTGAGGAATCTTGAGTTCGCTTCAATAAAGAGGGCTGGAACTGGAGCAGAAGGAAGAAGGAATTTCTCTCTGGTACTTGAAGGAAAAGGTTGCAAACCCAGGAGTGAGAAATCCCCAGAGCCTTCCTCCTGCAGCTGGAAGGGAAAGCAAGGGAGTTTGTGATGGTGATGTAATGGGTCTGTCCTGACTAGCATGGGGTGGAGGAGTCCCTGACCAAGTGAGGTGCAGGGCACAGGGCACCACAGCATGAGGCAGCAGGGCAGGCTGGGAGGATGTTTTAGTATGTGATTTGGGAACAACCTCTGATTTTAGTGTCCAACAGGCTGTAGACTGGGCTGGAGAATTTCCAGCACAGTTCAGACACAGCCTTTAAATATTCACATTAACACACAAAATCAAAGCAATTTGTTTACAACTGGTAATATTCATCAAATATTCTACAGTTTCCTGAGCAGGTGTTGCCAATTGTTCCAAATTAAGCATTGTTTTTCAGAGGTTGCATCTTGTAAATGCTGTGATTAAAAATTCAACATTAGCTCTGAACAGCATTTTAGTGCAGAGATCAGTTAGCTGACCCAGAAAATCCTAGGCAGGAGCTGACACCTGTAGACACGAGTTCAAAGCCATTTTCCTTTCGACATCCTTTGTGATACACAGCCTTGGAAACCTGTTGCACCCCATCTTAGCTCTCCACTCACTTACGGGTCAGAACACCAGAGGTCTTGAGCTGAAGGATTAGAACGAGAAACCCCACCACACATCATGCTTTAAACAGACAAAGAGGCCACGTCATTAACAGGAGCAAAAATGAGCTGCAGGCTGAAGACTGGATCAGGAATAAACACTTTTCCAGTCACTCAGACAACAGGTAGAATGGCGACTGATGCGTAAAGACAAATGCCATTAAATACTGTGTAATGAAAGCTGTTGTCCCAGGCCAGGATTTCTAGATACAGCTACGAAGTGCAAGACCTGGTTCTCCCTGAAGCAGATGGCCTGCACAGTATGAAAATTAGGTCCCCAGCAACATGGCTCGATTCAATCACAGACAGCCTGAGACACTGAAAATCATGGCTCTTTGGAAATACGTGGGCCTAAGCAAATTGTGTAAGAAATACCTGTTTGTGTTGATTAATGAGTGGCATTTCCATGTCTTGGCTGGGAGATGCCATCAGCTGGCGGCGCTGTGGTGTAGCAGCTGATGCCTTCTGCTTGTTTCTGCACATGCAGACCAGGAAGAAAAGGCAGGCTATCACCAGAGGTATGGCTATGCTGGGAACAAGGATGTAGAGGATTCCCATTTTGCTATTGTCACGTGGACCTGTCAAGCACAGAATGCTCATTGCTTACAATAAGTATTTTTAAGGTATTTGGTAGTAAAGCAAATTATTATGTTTATTACTACTATATTTTAAACAAAGAGTAAACTATACCCTGAAAACAGAAGTCACATTACCCTCTCCCCCTTCTTCGTAATTTTCCACTACACATTTCAAAAAGGCTTGAATGGACATAGCAATTAGCAATATGAAGATAAACTAGGAGCCCCACATTTAATGTTTGGCCTGTAACAGTATGTGGTTAATTTTACTTTGTTTTTGAGGCCTCCCATTGAGGAAACTGCAGAACACAGACCAGAGTATCATTCCATTATCCTGTTCAGGGTATAGAAAACAAGTGAGCAGTCTCCATCACAGTATATAAACCAGTGAACTCAATATGACTCAGCACAACGACGCAGTCTGGCCCACTCTCATAGCTTCAGCCATTTCATCAACACCTGGCCCATTTTTTACCTCCACCGGTGCTACTTCTGCCCAGAATAAAATAAATTTCACTTCTTGTTGGTAGAGATATTAATTGTTCTGTACTTAAGAGAATGGCAGAGCTTTCATGTTAGAGTGAGACAGACACGAAAGAGCCATCAATACACTTAGTTCCGGAACCTTCCTAAAGCACTTTTTCACTTAATACTTAGAGACTCTAGAAAAGCATAGTGATGTCCAGAATGTTTGCTGGAACTGCCTGGGATGTTTTCTGTAACCTGTGGTTTTGCTATTTGTGGCAAATGCTTCTACCACAACCACATCCCAGTGTTATCTTTACCCTTTGGCACATGCAACGTAGAAATTTATTAAAAATGTCAAATCATGTTACTGCAAAACAGTGAAGTAACTAAAAAATTTTGTATTAGTTCCGAGCAGTTTTAGAGGTCCACATAATCCACTTTTATGGCTCCCATGACACATCTGTATCTTGCTTCAGGAAACATGCTTTTTTCCCTAATGAAGCACAGTATTAACTGTCATATCCAAAGACAGTCTTTCCAAAGACCATTACCAATGTGTGAAGCCTGTACCAATACAGGGAAAATGAGCACAACAGAACTAAGCTATGAGAGCTGTACTTTTTATTTTTGCAAACAGTTGTGCAGTACAGAGCCACTAGCAGCTAGTATAGGACTTTTCTGATAAGATCCTCTGCTACATGACCTTCAAACTGCTCTGTTTCTGCACTTCAAAAGGTTTCTTTCCAACCAGGCATGGTGCTATATCTCCCTCTATAGGATTTGAAAATCCTTGCTGCCTGCAAGATGTCATACAGAGCAAGAGCAATGTACCCTTGAGCAGCATGAGCACACCAAACACATACAGGTGATTTGCATGTGCAATCTGTCATTTGACAGGTCAAAATACAAACTTCAGCATTATCATTAATTATTACCTCAGACTAAGCCTCCAACATATAACAAAATTGTCACAGTATCTCAGAAGCTCTGATCTCCAGGAAACATTAAACAATTACAATACAAAACAAAGTTGCTGCAAGTTAAACATTTAAAAGCCTAAACCTCTTAAACGAATTGCACTTGTAATAATCAGGAACATTCAAATTTACACAGGATTTGGGACAGTAGTAGGGGAAAAAAGAAAGAGAATACATACTACAAGAAGGTATGTCACACAGTTCCATGCGTACGTTTTTATTCTTTGTAAAACACCAGGGACCATCCATTTGACCTCCAGGATTTCGACAATACGCATGTCCTCCACCCAGCTCTGGAAACTGTGTGCTTGTCAGATCATGGTTGTGGGGACTCTGCGAGTCCCAGAGTTGGCAAGTGTGGCCAGACTTGGTAACGCTGACGGTCCCTCTGTAGTCGGCTCCAGAACCGTTGTAGCACTGATGATCTAAAACACAAGGTTTGGGAAAATGTTAGGAAAAACAGAACAATCAAGGGACACCAAGACCAAAACAGCTGAAGTCCACAGAACATGTATGCAAAAAAGTACTTAAATTTAGGTACTTCAAGACTTAATGAAAGCTGTTTGTTTTGAAATTTCAGTTCTGTGGGTTTCTGTACTTTTACACCCAGTTACTTCTGGATTCTGTCCTGGAATATTTTAGCTCTATGGTACACACATGAGTATTTGCAATTCTGAATTCAAATTGAGACTAAGGAGCATGTATGGACCTTTAGATACAGAACATGCTAAGTTACACTAAATTAGAGGTATGAGTTTCCCTTCAGGAAAAGTCTTCAGATGTCAACAATGGAAACTTCTACTTCTCATAATCTTCCCATCTTCTTCACACTGCTCACTTGCTACAGAAATTACTGCTGTATTTTCTAATGCCTCTTGCTTATTTTTCCTTATTTTCGTCTTTAGAAAGAGAGGATTCAGGCTTTTCTTCTCTTTAGAAGCATCCTTTTCATATCTGCTGGACTCATATTTTTATTCTTTGTTTTGCTGCTATCCTCTCTTCATACATTTGAGTGCTTGTCTTCTACATGCATCACCTGGGCTGAATCATGCATTTTCCTGCATGGTTGCAATATTACCTTCTCCATTTTTCTGTTCTCCCCTCTGCAGCCCTCAGGAACCCAGCTCTCTCAAACTCCACAAATATTCAAGTTATAGGTGTTCCACCAGCAGCAGCAGCACCGCTGGCTCTGAGGGTCATCGACAACTTTCACCAGACTTTTTATTGGTTTTGCTCTCATGCCTTTTGCTTGATACCTCTTCCCTGGCTGATTTGTCTCTGTCATTGTATTCTCGGTTACTTCTTCTCAGCTGCACTACATAATTAACACAAAAGTGCAGAGCTAGCCTTTCATGGCATGGCTCCTGCTACTAACTGTGGATTCAGACAATGGATATTCAGAATAATCTTATCACACTTTGAACTTTAAACATCTTTGGTCTCTTGGAGTTTCTTGTCGAACAATGTATGGAGTTGTGATTAATTGCTATGAAATGGAGTAGTCAGAAAGACCCTCTGCATATAATTAGTGACAACAGAACAACCCTTCTTCTCCTGGGTGTAAATAAAAATTCATGGAAGCAAGATCAGTGTTTTTGCTCATCCCGCGTGGGTAAAGAAAGACAATTGCACCTCGTGTTCAGTTTACAGGATAAATAGTCCTGTGGGTTTCCATGCACAAAGAATGAACACTGGGTGTTTCATTTCCTAACAGAGAAACTCCTTCCAGAGAAACTTCAAAAAACTATCTGAAGTTTCGTGACAGGTAAATGAACTCTCAAATAGGTGTATGGGGAGGCTCACCCAAAAAGGCAAGAACTGAGCCACAGGTGGAGGCAACACACTGCAAATCTGCATCAAATCAGCCATGTGAACATAAAGAGTTTTATGGCCCAGGGTGGCTGATATAACACACTCTGGCACAACCAGCATCCTTCAGGTTTCCTTGCCATCCTAACTATACCTTACAACAGTGCAAGATTATGGACAGTATTAACAGGATAAAAACAAGTTGTTCAGCACTTTCTTTACAAAAAGAATGGCTGATAAAGCATTGTCTCTCAGCCTCAAATCACGGAAGCAACAAGCTGTACTTTTTCCCAGTGATGAAACACCCAGACTTACATCGGCTCAGTCTCTCCACAGGGATCCCAATTCTTATGCAGTTGGCAGCTTCCAAGGTGTCAGGTCGTGGGAGGTCCTCACACTTAGGCAACTGTAACTGCATCAGGATGAGAGGGTTTGACCTAGCAATGTTATACTCCTGCCTACAGAGATCATTCTCCAGAACTTCACATTCATCCCGGCACAGCTCCCGTGGCTTAGGGCTCCGAGAGCGCTCATCGCACAGGGGAAACACAAAGTGGCAGAAGGAGGGTATAGCGAACTGCGAGCACTGGTCAGACAAATGTGTCGAAGTACCAATCATGGTGAATGCAGCTGCAAAGGAACAAAGGTACTGGTAAGTATTGGTTCACAAACAACACGAGAAACAACTTAATGTTCATGTCATTTGCCTTTAACATCTTTATTCTTTCCTTGAGTGTCCTTGAGCAACATGTAAATGAGGTTATTTCTGCTGTAATGGAGAGCTGACAAATGCAGGAAGAAAACTCAGCATCCCAGGGTCCCTCTGCACAGAGCTTGTAGAACCTCAGTTCCCAGGAAGTAATCCACGTGATTGCCATTAATCAGACTGCAGGCAATTGGTTAATTTTAACTCGGAGGGATCAAGAGCGAAGGCAAGATACACCTGCCAGGATAATGGTATGTATTTCCAAAGTTCCTAATTAGATAAAATCTGAACAAGGATCACCTAACTTCTTCCTCCTCTAGACATTTTGATAAATAAATGAAGTGTCTTTCAAGTCTTGTCAGGCAAAAGAAGTGTACCATTAATATTTCGGGAGACATGGCTTATAACAGACATGAGAAGCCTAACAGGCAGCAGCTTTGGGGAAAATTCATGTAATCAGTCTCAGCATGCTGATCACATTCAGATGAATGTCATAATGAGTTAGGAATGTAATTCTCCCCTTCAGCTTTCAGCACCTACACACTAACATTTATCTCAAGGTTTTCTTGCACATTGCAAAGGAAAGACAAATGTGCGTGTGCATGATGTCTCTGGTGCTGAATCAACCTTTAAATGTAAGAACATTCACTCCCCCAGGAAAGCATCATTTGTGAGTGAGAGTTGCTAGACTGCATGTTCCACCAACTCATACTGCAAAAAAAGAGAAAATGTCATTCAGCAGTCTATTTGCAGCCTACAAGTAAATTCTTTCTCTTTAGTCCAGCTCTCTCCTTTCAATCACCTATTTCCTGCGGACAGCTGCTACCAGAGTCTCTTCCTGAACACCAAACATGCAACAAGCAGCCCCAAATCCAGCCTTTTAGACTGTTTACACTTTGCTTATTTTAATTCAGAAATATTAATGCAGGAATATAAACATTTATCAGTCATGCCGGGAACACTGCATGCAAGCAGACCATCAGGCCTCAGAAGATAGTTGTGACATAGGCTTGTCCCAAAGACTAACAGGGAAAAAATAAAACTGAAGGACTGAAGTAGTCACTTCTGCTTCTTTGAAACCCCACACTAAGTTTTTGGAAGGCACTGCATTACAGAATTTAGATCATCATGAGAGAAGGGTGCACAATTTACAATCATACCTTTATTTTGATGGAAGGTGCAAAAGCCAGCAGTACTATGTGGTAGCATCTAAGGGGTTTATATTTTAGTTATTGAACAGATATTAAACAGCACAGCAGAGAGCTTGCTAGCCAAACACACATACATAGGTCAGGCATCAGGTTTGTGCACTATTCATTGCTGGCCTTCCAGTGTTTCCAAGCCACATCTAAAGTTTTTCTCTGGAAACATCGTTCTTTTTTTAATCAAAGGCTGCAATTCTCACCTAATCACATGGCCCGGACCAAACAGCACGAGGGGCCACACAGACAAAGAATATGTACTTCTGACATCTGTAAGGCAGGGAAATGGAAATCCAGAATGAAAACTCCCCGAAAATGTAACCTTGCTAAATGTTCCTGGTGTTGGACAGTAGGTGTCCTCACTTCCCACACACATCGGAACACAAGCACCTACCATCAAAAATTGCATTTAGGAGATATGGGCAAAACTCAGCAAAACCTCAGCAGCAACTATTCAGGTTTTTCTTTTACCTTTTCCTAACAAGTTACAACAATTTAAAAAATACCCTCTCATTTGGGTATAGAACACCCAGTCCTGCAATACTTATTTTACATGTTTTATAAGACTTAAAAGAACCAATAATGCTATGAAATCCTTGGGGTAATTTTGCATAAGATGGTTCGCATGACCTTCAAATGTATAGAGTTAGAAAATGCTGTATTATTAACAGAGTGCCATTACTGCCTAGCTAGGCACTGGGCAGCTCTACATGGTTGTTCTCAGTGTCTTCCTGAAAGAGAACATTTTCACAGAAATTCTCCTCACTTCAGAACAGAGTTCCACCACCCTAGCTTTGGAAATCTGACCAATAATTGGTAGTATTAGGAAACCAGCAGCCAGGTAATCAATGCCCATGTTCCATATTTCTGAAACAAGTACAACTCAATCAATTAACATTTTCTGGATAATATTACAGTTTTTTAATTGTTGGGTTTGGTTTTGGTTTTTGAAAAGAACATTATGAACCTAATTCACAGAGTTACAGATTTAATAATTTCAGACAGTTGAACAATTCTGTATTGCTGAAAAACATCCAAACAGGACAGAGATTATGTAGCTAAGGAAAAAAAATGTATCAGTAGTATGTACTAATTAATGACAAAATGTTTAAAGAGGCTGGAATTACAGCAGAGTACAGGAGAAGGGTGGGAGGAGAATGCGTTGTAGTAGCATAAGTAGAAGTCAGCACCTGGATTTTGCCAGTCCCAGAATCTGGTCACCACTTCAAGAACACAAAAAAATGGAGTTGGATTTCTGGCTTAACAACAAGTCTTTAAGGTAATATCTTTAGGGAGTTAGAGCTGACAAGTGAAGTTAAACTCTTTTTGGCAACTAGTTAGGCTGAAGTTGGAGAGTCCTTTAGTGAGCTGTATCTGGCCAGATGCAAATCAGCTCCGGCTGGACTGAGTTAATTTGCTATACATTATGACAAACAGTTTGCTCTATTCCATGGGTTCATTTGCTCGCTCTACTTTGTGTACATCAGAGTCACAGCTGCTAATGTCAGCTAACTGAGACCCAGTGAAGAAAGCCCATGTTGATGTACAGCCCACTAAAAGTCATTAAGGTTTTGGAGGCATGTTTGTGACTGTACACAAACTATGTTCAGGGAAAGATTAAGCGTAGGCAGAGCACAGGAAGGTCAACTCTTGTTTTATATAAATCAATGCGAAATCCAGAGTCAGCCAGAATTATGCAAAAAGGAGAGAAGCCCAAGGGAAGGACACCGTACACTTTTTCAAGAAAATAAAAAATCAGTACATTTTCACTGTATCACAAATCTATTTAAAAAATTAAAAATCTTATTTTTGAATCCATCATGCAAAAAGCTCCAGTATAAACTAGAAGCTCTTAGAAATTCAGCAGTCTGACATTTTAGTTAAGGACATGGAAGAAGCTTTACGCATTACCACAGATACTCATCTTCCTTGCTCCAAATTTGTTCTAACTGCTCAAGCGGGAAACAGGCTCACCCCCTCTAAACCTTAATAGAAAGATGTCTTCGTCATTGGCTGACAAAGCTAGAAGGATGATAGCACTGTTTATACCTGAATTGGATACTTGTATGAATGTTTCTTTCTCCCTGTTAAAGAGATGTTTAAGCTTACCAGTAATTCGGTTTTCAATTTCCCCTTGCATCTGGAGGGAGTCCACATAAATGGTTCTGTTTCCAATGATTCGTGCACACGCAATTCCCCTATATGGCTGACAGAACCCATCTTCATGGTAATCTTCTCTGCAAAAGACATGTTAGGATTTTATATGCAGATGTCTCTCTGCTGCCAATGGATTTTTACAAAACATATTCTTATAAAAGTGGAAAAACTCAAAGTACTCTAAATCTGAAATTGTCCCATTCCCCAGGTGCAGCTGTTTCCTCCAATTCTCTCTCACCTTAGAAGTATTAATGAGGGACCCTCTGAATAGCTCATTACAGAAAGAAGAAAACAAAACCCAACATTAATTTAAAATAATAAACTAATAATAATGGAATTTGACAGATGAATCTATTAAAAAGCCTTTAGACTGAGACAGCAACATAGATCTAGTTACATGTCCCCATGCATTTTTGGCATCCAGCTGTACCCCATAAAATTAGGCAGTTTGTTCTCTTCTCCCACTTCTCTCTCCTGCTCTTCATTTCCTGTAGTGGACAGCAGAAAAGATCTTGCCAAGCTTGAATTAAAACATGGAATAAGAGTAATCATGGCTATAACCTCTTTTTCTCTTCTCTCTAGTGAGAGTCCATGCCAAATTTCTCTTTCAACATATATTTCAATATAGTTTTCAATTCAATGAGGCTTTGGGCCTTCCACTCCCTTGCATCAACATAAATATTTTGGCACGAATGCCCTAGCCTAAAGGCTCAGTGGTTCAACACTTCATCCCCAAAGCCTCTGTAAATAATACAGAACTGATCTGCAGATCATAACTGTCAGAGCACTGAAAAGGGACTTAGGGACTTCAGAGTGAGAGCACTCTCAGAGTAAATATCCAGTATGCCATGTGTTTCCTCTGGCATGGCACAGCCTCTGTGCTAGGATTCACTAACCTGATGGATTCACATCATGCCATTTACTGCATGATGGCCCAAAAATAAGCATAAACATAATCCAAAAAAATGTGTCTCTAGAGTAGGACATCTAAAAACTTAATCAGCTTTTGTAACTAAATGTTTCAAAAGTCTGAGATACCTCTCCAATACCAGCAAATATTGAAGTATTACTTCAATGTTACTCTGCACTTTCTACTTTATTATCTTTGGGTATCAACACCTGTTTTGGTCACCCACATTCCCAAATATCTTACAGATACCTTCAGCCTCGCTTCAGGTACCACATGAGCAGGATAAAACTGTCAGTGGCTATGTGTAAAAACTCACAAATTCAGCTGGGAGAAATCAGCATGGAAACCTGCTGCCTGACAACAGCTAGCCAACATCACCCAACATTGCCTGTGCCTACTGCAGCCCCTTACATGATACCTCACTCTGTCTTAGGAAACTTCTCATTTTTCCTATACTGCGTCTCCCTGATAAAGCCCTTCTCTTCAGGGAAATGTTACCAATATTTCTTACTCTTTGGCAGTGGAGAGTTGGGCAGGACTGACTGTACAGGTAGCCAAAAGGTGGAACCACCAATCACCGCTCGAGCTGCATCTCCCCTCTTCCTCCCAAAAAGACAATGACTTAACAGGACTCTTGATAAGTCATGGATACAAAGTGTATCATGCCGTTGTTATCCAGATATAGCCTTTATATCCTATTGCAGTATTATTGTTAAATATTCATTAAACAACATTTTGTCTACAAACTCTGAAACAAGTTCTGCTTCTGCAAACACATGTAAGTTTTTGATTACGGTGGATGAAGTAAAGAAGGAGTTGATGTCTTAGGTTTTAACTTTTATATTTTTCAAATCCTGTACTGCCAAGTGTGTAACTCTGAAGTTTCATGCGGCCTGTTAGCTGCTGCTCTCTTATCCTAGTTAGACATAACAAACCTCTCTAGGTTTCCACCAGGCCCCAAAATGTGTAAACTAAAAGCCTCTGAANTAATTATATAATGAAGTTATAATTGGACAATTAGCCCTGATATTCAAATGGACCAAACTTATAAATGGACCGTGACCCAGCATCCATCTTGGGTGGAGCCTTTTGACTGCCCAGGATGTACCTTAGAAGGCCCTTCACATAAATACCTGCTTTTATTCTCCTAATCTTTTCTAGCCTCTGTTTTCAGGTAGCCACTGCCAGGCATCGGAGTCTTAGGACCAACTACTCCCTGCAGTGACATTCTTTCATTCTTACAACAAAACCTGTAATTTTGCAAGAACTGCATCATGCCTGAAGGGACAAAAATATCAAAGCATTTTGTCTGTGCCTGTTTTATGTTCCTTGACCACCCCAGTAGGAAGTCAGCAATTCCCAAAAGGAGCTGAATGAATATGAAACCTGTATTTGACCTCTTTCTTAAGAGTAAATTCATACCCCTATCCTGCAAAACAAAGTCTGCAATGTATCTTACTGAAACTGTATCTCACACTTCAAGTCTCAGTTCAGGGTTCTCTTGCCAGGACCAAAAGAAAAAAAATAAAGCACACTCCAAACAGCATGAGTTTGGTGACAAAAGCAGTGTGATCTCTTACTTAGCTCCATTTATTTATTTCTGTCAAGAACTTTTAAACACAGTTTAGATACTGTAAATACACACATATGCTCCCCTCTCCCACGTTATAGTCAACTGCTGATTGTACTAAACTGGATATGACCATTACCGTGGACACAAGCAAGAGTAAACAGTAACCTGATGTCAGAAGAGGGGCTGGGATTCTACACGCATCTTTGTCAGGTCAGGAAACTCAGTGAATGCTGTTTGACTAGTACTAGTACAGAGAGAACAAAATTACATTAGTCTTCTTAGGAAAATAATTGATTTCAACAAAGCTGCAGAAGTGGCAGCAGCTAAGAGTCTCCTTACAGATTACTCTGTCCTTCAGCTACATATACACTTGGGACATGGCAAAAAATCTGCAACAAAAAGCAACCTGGGGAGAGTCTGATAGAAACAGCATAGGAGTGGCATGATGCTCGGTTCAAACAGGAGCCCTTGGAACCACATGAGGCTTTGAATCCTGCTCCAAACCATATGCCAGCAATTCAGTTGCTGATCAGAGAAATAATTAAAAGCTGCTGAAAATAGGCAAAAATACTGACTCTTCAATGTCTGACTGCCTGAGCTATAATGTCTGCTCTGATCAAGAACCCTGGTGAAAGCAGAAATCTGACTCCACAAAAGGAACCCAGAAGAGTTAAATCTGTTCCACTTGCAGAAATCTTACAAGCTATCCACCACAGGTACCTTTTTATCTTTGTTCTTTAGTATGTACATATTTCAAGACTGCATTAACTTTTCTCCCTAGGGATTTTCTTCCATTTTTAGAGAATTAATTTTTTTTTTTTTTTTCAAAATAGAGTCAGGCACATGCTAAGTGTTGGTCTTTTTTATACCTTTACTGGAAGGCTGAATCAAAAACAGTGCACCTGGAAACTGAACTTTCTCAGCACTCAGTTAGAATGGAGGTAAAGTATTCTCTTACTGAGTGAACTCTCCTCCCAACTACTCATCATATGTTTGACCAGAGTTTGGAGTTAAAAATAAAATCGTAAAGAATATGACTAAACAGACCTTCTATTCCAAAAACCTCAATTTCCATTGCTCAGGATCAGTGTTATCAGTTTACCAGGCCCACAAACTGACCTTCTGCCAGAACAATTCAGTTAAGAACTAGGCTTACTAATCAAAAGCAAAAGCAGAAGAACCTCCTATCTCAGGCACACATAAATAAAACAAAAATATTGATACTGTTTTTATGCACAACGTGGAATTTGTTCAGGTTTACCAGGTCTGGAAAAATCTTGACTAATCAAGCACTGATAAGCATTTACAAGTTCCTTATCACACATGCACTCCAACACCTCACAAAATACAACCTGCCTTCAGGTTTGTGGGCAGAAGTCTGTGTGAAACTGAGAATTAACCAAGCAAGAGGTGTAGAAGAAAGATGCAGGTTCAGTCATACAGTGTGACTCCTCCCACTGACAGAAATCATAACTTCCAGGAACATCTGGGTCTATAAAGGAAGAACTGGAATAATGAGGTGCCTCTGAAGAGGAATAAAATGTAGCATGATGAATAGAAAACTCTCCAGATGGAGGTCATGCAACTCTTCCATAAGGTAGCTGTCTGGTCTAGAAATATATAAAGAGATTTCTAGGTGACTAGAAAAAACCTAGTGGACATCACTACGCCCACCCTCTCATTAGGCATTACTTTAATTCCACATATGGCACAGAAAGGACACCAAACAAAATACTACAGAGGGAAATGCATTGGAAACAAAGAGGCTTTTCTTCATGGAAAATTTGAAATGCTGAAAGAATACGTCTCGGCACAATACACTATATGCTTTCTATGTAACACCATCTATTGTTTGCAACTGTCGCTCCTGAACAGACCGGAGGGCATAGGAAACAAAAAGTCACAGTGAAAAAAAAGGCAACCATGAAAACGCTGTTTAGTACTAAAATCACCTGCTGAAGAGCTTAAGTCTGATGAGCATTATCAGTATGCATTTGGTGCCCCTGAAAGCACAGTAACTGCAAACCTTGTGGTTTTACTCAGAAATAGAGAAAAGACATGAAGCTCTTGTGCAATCTTTAGCAAGGATTCATGAAGTGAATTATGAAAGCAGAATTGAGAGGTACCACAAATTCATTTGCTAGTGAGACACCTTTATTCTGATTGCATACTACAAGTTTTGCTTACAAAGACAGCAGAAACTTCTAAGTTAAAACTATTTTCTTGAAAATAGAAGAGACAAAACGCCATGCACCAGCCATAGAAACTCAGCAATCCTCCAGAAAACTCAGAAAAAAATGAGTTTTTCTATTTAATACATTGAAAAAAAAACTCACTTAATAATAACCTACCAACCTACCCTAGCAGTTATATGGACAGACACTTTCACAGCCTACACTTCACCAAAGTAAACAACACTAAACCAGTTCATATACTATAACACGATATTCCAGAGGTTAGCTTTTAAAAGGTAGCAGAAACTTCGATACAGAAGTTTCCCACAAGCAAACCAAATGCAATTAAAATTTCCTATAAATTTTCCCACAACATATAAGAAACCTGAAGCTTTGAACCTCTTTCATGTTGTCCAGGGATTAAACAGCTTTTAATTAAGTACCGTTAAATACTGAGAATGTTAGACCTCCCCCTAACATTCCATTGCAAGTGGAATGGCGAAGCAAAGACAAATGCAGAGGAAACCACAGACTGTGGTAGATGAAGGAAAGGAGAAATTATTTATGTCAGCCTATTTGCTATTCATAGAGAAAGACAACATTTGGTATACAGTCGCTCATCTTGTTGGGAAGTCTCAGGCTTTTTGATAGTTACAACTTGATAACTAATGTCAGAAGCTATATAAAGAGAATGATTGTGATGGACAGTAAGGTAAGAGGGAAAAGGACAGGCATCATATTTCAGATTCTGAGTTTACTTAGCCCAGTGCATGGCTACTTCATAAACATAAAGCACACAAGTTAAATGACATGCAATCCTAAAAAGAATAAAGGAATAAAGGGTTTTTGCTTAACCAAAGAGAGGCAAATCCCTTTGACTTGTGTGAAGGGCATTATAAAGGGCTGCAGTAAAAAAATCAGGTATTTCTGGGGTTTTTAAAATATATACCTTTTTTCATTGTTTATAATGAATCTCAAAATCAGGATCTCTTATAATGTTGCACTACAGTCCTTGTAATTTTTTACTCCTACTCTTGACATGTATTGTATCATATCATAGAGCTGGGGAGCAAAATTTATTCACAAGAGGATCACTTTTCAGTGGTTAAAACAATTTTACACCCCCAAATATTCCCTCCCTCAACAGGCCATAGACGAGATCTGAGATAAGAGAAACATACTACCCTTGTCATGTGCCGTATCACGTCTACAAGATTTGCCTCCTGTCAAAAACATAGTGAATATATATTAATGTTACCATAGAAAAATGCTTGGTACCTTGTGGCCAGGTTTGTACATTTGCCTTCAGAGAAAATATCAAATAAAACACTCAATTTCTTGTTTCACTATGAAGTAAAATTTGTCAAGAAAGGTTGTCTTTTAAAGTAATAGTTACAATGGGCTTTAAAATTGCTCCTTTTTGCAGGCCTCCCATTGGGCACAGAAGATCAATGGAAGTTTTACCACTGACATTCAAGGCAACAGAATTGGGGCATAAATATTTGATGGAGGAAAAGAACATAATTTTTTTTTAAAGTATGGTTTGAACTATTACTATCCATTGAAGGGCTGGGTTAATGCCAGGTTCTTCTGACATCACCCATAACACAGGGCAGAAATTCAGTAACACACACAAATAGGTTGTTGGTTTCAGCGTAGTTTCCAAAACCCAGGTGTACAGGGAAACCTCAGAAAAACCCCAAACCCACAAACCATAAAACACCCAAAACTCCACACATGCACATCTGTGTCCTTCCTGCTGAAGCCAAGAAACTAAATGGTGGCAGGGACAACCTGACTGCTGCATCAGGCCCCTGTCTGGATGGAGGCTACCCTGCACCCTCACCACAGGAGAAGGGCACAGGCTTCCTGACCTACCTGTATCCATTCTCTGAACAAACAGTTTCATCCTCTGACCAAAGGTTTCTGCAAATAACCCACCCTTCCGCCACTTAAAATCATTGTTTGCACATCTTCAACTGCGTTTAAAGACCAGCGCTCCTGGGATATCAGGAAATCCACACTGACGTACTTAACTACTCGAAGAGAGAATTAGAACACTACAATATGACAGGAAAACTCTTCCTTTGCACTAAAGGAATGTAAGAAATATTATCAAAAAAGAGGGGAGTCTAGTGTTAAAAAATAAATAGCTAACAGGCAGGGGAATTTGTATAAATAGTCATAGCTCACTTGAAGTTAATGGACCTATGGCAATTTACACTCACAATGGATATGGCCCGTGACTTTTGCTACCAGATGCTTACTGAGTGTAACAACAGACTCAAAAAGCAAGATTCTCTTACATTTAGCATACTATGTGGACAAATATTTCTTGCTTTTTATCTGAGAAGTAGTACATCGCAGAATCCCTAAAGGAATTTACCGCAAGTTCCAATTACTGAACAGAACAATTGTGTTGCATCTGATTTGAATATTTATCCACTAGTTATTAAAAAAGTACAGTGTGAACTGAAACTCCACATTCAATGCCTGAGGTCAGTAAAAAATAACAGCTGATCTTTATTCTACTGATTCTATTAGATTATGGATTTGTTCATATTACTCATTGGACCCGAGAGAGCATTTTAAGTCTGCTAACAGATAAGGCAACTAATTCAAATGTCATTAGTAAAAACACAGCTACAAATGGGCTTAGTGTTTGTGAGAAACTAAAGAAAAGACGTTGTTTGTCAAAGAGCAACTTGTAAATTTTACAACAACCTAGTATTTAGGCTATTGAAAATATTGCCGAAAATTATTATAAAATCAGCATTTTTAAACACAGAACTCAGGCTCCAAAGTCTGTCGTTTTAAACATGTATTCTAATGTTACTGTGGAAGGAGGATTCTCTTTCTACAAAATATTTAAAAAACATTAGAGACAAGAAAGGGAGAGAATGTCAGTAGGGTTTAACCATAGGTCTTCACTGAATCATGACCGAAATTGGCCTCCTCCGTAGGCATTGCTTTAAGTGGGTGTCAGCACTCTTAGCTGAGCTATGTTCTTGATAAAAGATACTACAATCAATTATTTAAGTGGATAAAACCAACAGAAAATGGTGCTGCCTTCCTTTCTTTCGCACATTCGTCCTCCATTGCTCCTACACCATGAAAAACAGCCCTTACAGGCAAACATATACAAAAGAAACAAACACATAAAACTGTGGCAGGCTGCTCATTGCATAACACTGAATGCTGCTGTGGTTTCTTGGTATCATATTCATTCAGGTATTTATTACTGCTTTGCATCTTTTGAGAAGTTTTCAGTGTACCAAGAAATGCTGCAGTTCCCAAGTACAGCACATACAGAAGCACAGACATAGGTGGCAGGGTTGCTTTTACCACAATAACCTGGGTAAAACAGTCAAAGAAACAAAACTAAACAAGGACGTCAATGTTCTGAATTTCTGTAAGAAACAGAGGATTGTTCCTAGCTGTATAACCAGCTACAATCCTCTTGATTAACACATGTAACTTCAAACAGATGATCTAATATTCTGCCAACAACATTCTAACTTCTACCTACAAACTCTCTCTTTCAGTTTACTCAAAGGACATTTTTGTAAATTCTCCCTCTGCTTTCATAGGCGTTAGCGTGTTGGGATGAAATCTTGAAATCACGTGGGTCAGCTGGCAATCCAAGGAAGGCTGCAGATCTGTTTTGCTGAGTGTCAGATATTTTTAACAGAAACATGTCTGTTATAACCACGGTTGCTGAAATTTTGAAAAGAAAAACCTTTAGAAAACTAATTTCAACATATGGGAACACGAACCTGGCTATGCAGCATTCCAGCTTCTCACTCACCAAAGAAACCATTATGAGTCTTCTTCCCCATCCCTTTTTTTTAAGGCATGTTATCCCCTTCAGTGTGTTATGGCTGTCTAATAAATTGTCTTTCTCTGACATCTCCAAGGAAAGTGAGCAGGGCCAACAGACTCTCTCTGAAGAGCCTTTAACAAGCAGCTCCCTATTCCCTCTGCTGACAGAGGAAAGCAAAATTCTTAGCTGTTATCCTTCCTCATCCTGCCATGCCACCCTGAGTGAGTACATGCAGGTCAGCTCCAAAAAGGTCTTAGCAGAGTCCACCAGCTGAAAATGTAATTATAATTGGTGCTGTATCAGGCAGCAAGTGAAACTGGCAGGAGCCATCCTGGGCAGCTCAGAGAAGGCTCAGCAATGGGGCTGCTCGTGCCTTGAGTTCAGTGCAGGGGACCGGACGGCTCCACCCGGGTGGCTGGCTTCAGCAAAGGAGGGGTTCAGCAAAGGAGCTCTGACTGAAGGGGCAGAGCTAAGAGATCACAGTGGCTACCAGGGAAGATGGGAAAGTCATGCAGGAGAAGGAGCAAAGAACTTTGATGGCAGCAGTGCTGAGCGGAGGGGGAAGGGATATCTGGCCTCACCAAGGGGACTGGTCTGGGAATTGGGGTCACTTCTCACCCTGCATACAGGTGAGAGAAGGGCAGCCCACCTCCCACCAGGCTGCTCTGACCTTGTCTAGTGCGATCTTCACCCCACTCTGTAAATGCCACCAGGGATGAGCTCAATATGGTAATTTTTTCTTTTAAAAACACTTTTTTAAAGTTTTCAGGTAGACAGAAATGCCTCGTGATTTACCTACAGAAGTAGATTTTATGCACAAATAGGAATTTTTTATTATTGTTCAGTTGATTTAAATCCATTGGCGTGAGTTTATATGTATGCCAGGAAGACAGGTAGGAAATAAGGCCTTGAGAGAAAAGACTTTGAAAGTATGGTTGAAAATTGCCAGTTATAAAAATCCAAAGAGAAGGGGAGGTTAAAAGAAGGACAAAGGAATAATTTAAAATAAAAAAATGTAATCCCATGAAAGTGACTTAAGCTTTTCATTTTGGTTGGGTTTTTTTTTGGTTTTTTTTTTTTTTTTTCTTGAATGATGGGGAATATAAGCTTTCTACAAAGTGCTTCCTGGGTTTTTATTAGAGGTTAAAAAGTTAAAACATTTTTGTAAGAAGAAAAAAGTCAAAAGTCATTATTAATTTTTTTTTCAGAATTAAAAATGTTTTAACTGACCATGCCATTAAAAATGTGATCATTTCTGGAAGAATATGAGCAAACTAAAAAGTGAAAATAACTGTACTGGCATAATTTTTTTTTCTTCTTCTTTCTTCTATTTTTTAACTGAACAAAGGTGCTTTTCTATTTCAGTTACCGCAGAGATTATACATCTGATAGCAGAGAGCTTTGTAAAACAGCTAGAAATGATCATAGCATCAACTATAAATTGGCCACATAATTATACGTACAAGTGCTCATCTTCAAAGTCTTTTGCAGAACACTTTTATTAAAACCACAGAAACATCAAGTATTTGTGAATATATAATACTGAGGTGTCAGTTTTCCAGTCTTAAGGAAAAACTAGCATATTCCATCTATCTGAAAAACTTGCTGCAATCTAAATTATGTCTTTAAAAACATCTAAGTGACAGTATGAAACTTTTGTTAGTTTCTCTGCTACTTTTTACAGACGCAGTATGAAGTAATTGTTGCAGAAAGTTAGAGTTTGTGAATAGTTCCAAATATTAGAGACTATTATCATAGCTTCTCTTTGATAGGACTTATTTGAGATGAAATTTTCCACAGTCCAAAGATAATTTTTGCTGGGGTTTTTTGTTACTTTTAAGGAAATTTTTAGATGTTTCAAAAAATAAGTCCCGCAAATTTTTTAATATTTCGTTTCTCTTTAGAAAAAAAATAAATTAAAACCCCAAAATAAACCACTACTGGGAGAAGGAGCAGCCACTTCCTTGTGATGCTATCGTATTGTTTTACTATTAAGCAGACATGAGACTTGTTGGAACAGTCTTTTGGCTGTTCCCATGAAACGCTGCTTGAATTTGTCCAGCTTTTTTTTTTTTCAAATGTAATTTCCACCTTAATGCACTTATCAGCCCAGTCTACGAGAGGTGTACCTGATATTCTCCAAATACTGTTGTCTACTGCAGGCTTTGCACTGGTGTGTGACAAAATAAAACTGCTTGGCACCCATGGTTACCAACGAAGCTTAACTGAAGCGCTGGCATGAGGAGTTTGCCGAGGGCCTGGGAGGACTGGAACTGTGGAAGTGGGATGAAGAGGCAGGTCAGGGACGTGGCTACCACCAGGGGAGCATGTGTTCCCTCAAATCTGGAGCAAAACCTAGTAATTTTTGTGTCTCACAATTTCTTTCTGCTAATGGATGAGTGAGTACGTGTCTCCTCTTCTGGGCTGGTCTGTACTAGAGACAGCAGTCTATTATTAGTGCTATCCGCTTGTCATCTGGCTCCAGCGGCAGAGGTCTGGCTAGCTTGGCTAAGGAATCCAGAATTCATGAAATAATTTTGGTATGCCATCATAATTTCACATAATAGGTTTGCTGGTTTTTTCCAAATTAGGAAAATTTGCTTTTTCTCCACAGGAAATTCTATGCCAGTTTCAATCAAGGCCTCTAGAGTTCTCAAAAATTAAAAATAACAGACGCTCTTCTACTTCAGCCACAGGAAAAGGATGGAAATGAACAAACTTTGGCACTGTAGCTTCCCTTTTCTGGAGCTGGGGTAAGAGCACCCTGAATCACCCAAAACTGCTGGGAGGCTTGGGTGTTCATCCAGCCTTGATGTAATCCCAAAGGTAACTTCCCCTTACACTTCTTCCTTTGGACTTAAAATTACTTACTGAATGCTTATCAGACTGTATTTTCAAAGACTCCTCTCCTCTTTTACTTTCTTTTCTTCTGTGTATAACCTATTAATGCCTGATTGTCACATTTTTCCATTTAAATCTTTCCACAGCATAATAGTGGATGCTGCATTGTTCCACAGGCAAAATAGCTCACATTCCAAAGCCAGAGTTAATTTATTTTCAGACGCTAAACACATGATGCTACGCAAACATCATTAGCTTGACACTCTGAGTAACAACTGTACCAACATTACAGCTCTGCAAATTGATGTAATCGGGTTTAACGTTAATAAACTCTTCACAAATCAAAACATGTGGAAAACTCAGTTAGGAGAACAAATGCTTCCCCAAGTTTAGAATTTCAGCATTTGGTTCTTAATGCTTAAAATCTGAGATCCTGTATACACTGACATATCTGTCAGTCTCAACCACAGAGAATATAAAGGTACAGTGATCACCTATTGCACATCCTTGATGGAGTGTCTGAGTCCTGAAACTATTGATTTTGTGTTATATTTTTGCTTTGCTCTCCATTCCTCAACCTAATACTAAAAAAATGTGCACCTAAACTTCATCACACACTGAGGTTGTCTTTTCTACATTAATTACCAAGTGCAGTATGAAAATGCTACTTCGCAGCTATCTACAATTGAGTATCACCACAGCAGCTCGAACCTGAAAAAGTGACTACAGCTCCAGCTCTGTAACATGGCACACCTATGAGCATGCCTTAGCTCTAAGATTCAAATTTCTGCATAATTTAGCAGGTCTTTGAGCTGAGAATATTTTTTTTATGTAATGTAGCATTTTACAGCTGGACTCAATGAACTTAAGGGTCTTTTCCTACCTAAATGATTCTATGGCTGGGGAGCAGCCCTGCAGAAAGGGATCTGGGGGTGCTGGTGGGCAGCAGCTCAGTGTGAGTCAGCAGCGTGTGCCCGGGCAGCCAGGAGGGCAAACCCCATCCCGGCTGCATCAGACACAGCAGCACCAGCTGTGATCGGGATCATCCTGCTGGATGCAGCCGTGGTGCGGCCTCACCCTGAGTCCTGTGTGCTGTGCTGGGCCCCACAGTTTGAGAAGGATGGGAAGGTCCTTGAATGGTCCAGGGGAGGAAACAGAACTGGGGAAAGGGCTGGAAGCAGTGTACCATGAGGAGCGACTGAGGATTCTGGGTTTGGCTACTCCTGGAGAGAAGGAGGCTGACAGGTGACCTCACTTCTCTCTATGGCTTCCTGAGAAGAGGAGGAGAGGGAAGTGCTGGTCTCTTCTCCCTTGGGTCCAGCTAGAGTACAGGTGTGAACGGTTCAAATCTGCATCTGGGGAGATTCAGAACGGACATCAGGAAACGTTTCCTTACCGAGAGGGTGGTCAAAGTTAAACAGGCTCCCTGAAGTGGTGGTCAATGCCCCGTGCCTGTCAGTGCTTTAAGAAGAAGTGTTTGAACAATGCTTTTAATAACGGGCTTTAACTTTTGTCAACCCATGGAGTGATCAGGAAGCTGGACTAAATGATCCTTGTAGATCCCTGCCAACTGGAGCCACAGTATTGTATTATATTGCACAGTATTGTATTTTATTTTACTGTATTTTAATGTATTGTACTGTATTTTATTGTACTCTTTTCTATTCTGTGTGTTTACTCCTCTACTAATTATTTTGCAATATGGAACTACTTCATTGTCATTAGGCAGGCAGAAAAATGGAGGTTTGTCAACATAATTTTGCAAGACTGAGTCAGATGAAAGTATAAGAATTTCTGTCCCCAGGTCAGCCTGCTGAAGTTAGGAGACACTTCCCAGCTCGAAGTAAGCGTGGTGAGGCAGGAGTAAAAATGCTTTCTGGCATGCAAATTGAACTGCTAGGAAAGCTTGCGGTGGGGGGAAGTATGTGTATGTATGTGAATAAATATTTATAAAAAATAAGATTCTGTGATATACAATTGTTTGTGTCCCACCTAAAGTAATCCTCTACCTCTGCTACGTCATTACCAGAGTGAACAAAATGAGAAATGGGATGCTTATGATTAAGCTTTTCGAGGAGTATGAGAAACTGCTGATGACACATGCTTCTTGCAGCCTTACTTTTAGAGCAGTGTTACCTCAAATACTTCAGATTTTAGACTCAACAGAGCAGTACCAATTTAAAAGAGCAGATTTCCTTACTGAGTTTTGTTTCTTCTTTTCAAAAAGCAATCCCTTCCATCACTGTTAATGATACTTAGTTTTGAATAGAATTGTTCAAATATTACAGGTTTGTACCATCTGTTTGACTTTTTCTCAAGTGCACTAGATGAGTTGCATCTAGTTTGTTTGGCTCTTTCAAACTGAAATAGAGAACATAATAATACAAAAGAAGGGAAAATCTAACCATAAAGCCATAAAAATTGAAAGGATGATTTATGGTGTGGTGTTCCAGCATTATCTCATTTTGTTAAATTACCTACTTTTCATCAGAATGGTGTTCCTTTATCTTTGTGCCTAACTACAACATTCACCCTTTTCTTGTATGCACTTAGAGGCTATTCAGCATCCTAAGGAACTCTAATTAAACTCAATGTGGCATCAAATGCCTACAGGAAGTCTCAGGGACATATAACTGTCCTTTTGTAAGACATACAATAAATACTTTGAAAGCCATTTAAGCTACTGAACAAATGAGAGTAGGGGAGGGAGAGAGGGAAGAATTAAAATCTAAACACACTAAAGATTGCTGATTATATCGGGGATGTCCAACAGCTGCAGTAGGTACTTGCCAAAAGCCCAAGGGCCATTACTACTTTGAATATCAATTTACATATATCCTTGAAGGGAATAACAAGTGTCTTACTTTGCTTGCAACTTCTTTGGTAGTTTAATACAAATTGTTTCTCTGAGCTGCTAAAACCTAGTCACCTGCTGCTGATCTGGAGTTTGCTGGAAGAGGGCGTGTTGGGGTCACATATTTACAAAGAGCTATAACTCGCTCTTTGCCATGTATTGCACAGCTAATGAGCCGCACCTTACAGCTCGCCTGATATGACAGCCTAGGCTTTTTTGGCTATAAAAAACCTAACCACTGCTCTGCAGAGTAGGAAGCAGGCTCTCCCAACATACAGGCTGTGAGTGAATCCTCCCCCACAGAAAACATCAACTCCCTTAAATATTCATATGCAAGCTAAAGGTCGAAATTTTGAAAAAAGAACTCTTAGGAAAGAAAGTGTTTGTGTTCTTTGGTGTACTACATGCTTGTAGCCCTACATATAATGAATTACATACAGTACAACGCTTGATCCAACCCATCTAAAAGTACCTTGACAGTACTGCTAATCACAAGTGGGAAGATGCTTCCTACATTTGACCTTAAGTTAGCTTAACTGTAACAAATGTAACTAATTACTACTTTTTCCTAAGGTATTTAAAAACCTTGCCCAACTACAGGCCAAGTCCTATAGGGTTGCTTTTTAGTCTCTGCAACCAGTCTCAGTAGAGCGGTGCATTACACTTTAATTTACACAAGGGCATTTGATTTATACAGTAGCAAAAAGAAGGTAAAGCTTTCCTGAAGATTTATTCATTTTTATTCATTATGATTCATTCATATTTATTTATTATGAAGAATCCCCTATGCATATGCTTGGTTTCCTTTGTTTTTTGGGGAGGTTCTGAATAATATGGGTTAGTGAGCATAACAGTTCGAAACAGACTATCATCCTTTCTTCTCCCTAGATATTCCCTGTCAGTTTCCTTCTTCAGTTCTTCCCTTCCTCTAACAGAAAGGAAAAAAACCTTCCACTTGTAATAGTTTCCCCAGATAACAAGTTGCAGGAATACAGACACTTGTGTCTACTCCAAGATGCTATGTATATTAGTTTAAATACACATGTGGCTTTTAAAATTCATCAGCTTTGTAAACACATTGAATTTATATTTCAATCACTAAACAATATAAAATGCATTAGATTGTTCATCATTTATTTACTTGCAATTAGAAAGCATTAAGTGGAAGATTAAAGCTCAAGAAACAATGTTGTGTGGGAAGAAGTTGTGATCTGGTGTGGTGCGAAACAACCCAAAACAGTATTTCCACTGCTCTTTAACTCTGTCTTGAATTACACATACTCTGGGGTTTAAAATGGGGGGGGG
>VZTI01000848.1:210854-289913 GCA_013397865.1 Struthidea cinerea
AGTAACATTAAGATAAAATATTCAGGTTTTATTACAAGACAGACTGTCAGCTTCCTCTGAGTACATCCTACATCTCTGGGCAGAACAGAGTATAAATTTTAGTTATATGTTAATTTGTGATGTCATAAGCTTCTGAGCCTTTCTAGGCTGTATCCTATACAACTAGGGGAAAAACTGAAAAATTGCACTCTAAAATAGATAAGAGAGAAAAAAATTAGTGCAACCTTGGTTTTAGTTCTGTCCTTCCTCCAAATTTCCTGTCTTGGCCTGAAAGACTGTCAAAGGATATTTAAAATGATGAAGTCAAAAGCAGATCTGAGATTGTGGATCAAAATCCCCTGAAAGGAGCCCCAAACCCACAGGAGGGTGAAATACAGCCTCCCCCTCAGCCTTGAGAGAAAAAAAGGAAACTGACACACAGGGGCTAGGAGGGAATTGCAGCATGTTCCAGCCAGATCCCCAAATTGGATTGTCAGGGAGTCAGGAAATCTGCCAAGACAAACACATGCTGTTTAATGTAGACCAGCCCAAGATAATCTGTGCCTCAGTTCCTCACTCATAAAACAGGATAACATTCCATGCTTTATGGGGAGAAGACTGTACCCGAAACATTTTGAAATAATCTGATCCTACAGCAGAGGAAGGCAAAAAAATCCCAAGATCCACCATCTCCATTTTTGATGTACAAAACATGGAGAGACACAGGTTAAACCACTTGCTGCAATCACACACAGAGACAGGAGTACAGTCAGAAATTGAATCCAGACCTCTGAAATTACAGTCCAGTGTTTTAATCACAAAATTCTTCTTTTTCCTTGATTAAAACAGGAAATGAAAACACAAGTATGAGCTTATTCTGTAACTTCAACATATTACCACAAGAATCTTAGAAAAACATACATAGTTCAAATATGGTTGTCTCAGCCACACGAATATTTTGATGAAACAAAAGGCGTGCATGTCATTCTGGAGGAAGCACATCATCAAACACCTGGTCCTTATGGGCCTGAATAAACACTGTAACTTCTGAGTTGAAACAACCTTGTATTGTTTTAAAAAAAATCTGTTTATGTGAATTTTAAGATAATCTTGTATAATTTACAAGATTAACAATGTTATCAGTGGCTAAACTACATTGAGACCAAAGAAATTTGCCTCACCACCTAAGGGAAGTAGGAAGATACAAGTGATGCTGCTGTTTGATGGTAAAGAAAGCATTATTTCTTTTAGTGGGATGTTAGATACCTTTGTTTTGCCACAGAGATTGAATTTACAAAACTGTTTTCCCCATCAGCTACTGTCTTTTACCTGGAAGATCCCAGTCAGAGGCAGGGAAGCGGCCTGAGGGTGAAGTGCTCTGATGATCCACTCCTTTCTACCTTCTTTCCCAAGACCTTATATTCTCTTTTCCATCTTGTAATTACATGAATATTCATCACATGATGAAAACACATTTGTTTCCATCATAAAGATTATGAGAGCTCTCACATCATTCAGAAATTTCCCTCTGGGGTCACAGAAAAGTTGTGCTTTGGGGTATGTACACTATGGAGAATAAATTGCTCAGGAACCCAGCCTCGGGGTTACTCACTGGAGTTTTAACACAGTCATATTACAGGTTTTTAGACATTCTGTTTTCCACTGTTTGAAAGAACTGTTTTTTTCCCAACTACGATTGCTTCATCATTTTTCTTCAATGGACTGAATCTTCAAAAATTTACTTTTGTCCCAAACTACTTGAAAATCAGGCATGAGAACATGCAAATTTATTCTGAATAATTAATACCCCAAAAATTCCTCCACAAAGCAATGATCATTTCTACTTGGTGGCAGTGCTTCTTCTCACCTATTTCTCCTAAGCATCCAGAACACAGGCATCAAAGGCTGATGATTATCATCATAACTGACCTTAGTCAGAGTTCAATAGAACAGGGACTTCTCAAAGTTTCTTGGAAAACCCAGTTCCCCTGCACAGGGCTCTGGAAAGAAATGTTCATCTCCTGGCATCCTGAGCAGATTGCAGAAAGGTCATGTAGGGAAAAGTGTAGTAGTGACAAAAGAGACGTTTCCCATACATCTGTCAAGAACTGAGCTCAAGGGCACTCCTTTCTGCCTGAATTCTGTGTGCCTTCCTCACTTCCACAAAGGCCTCACCAGCTTTTCCAGAAGCCCTTAAGAGCCAACAAACTGAATATTCAAATATTAGATATCTTCCATCCCAAGCGTGCTTCAAAGTGGCACTACTACAGTTAAACTACCTCAAAAGAGGAATTTTCCCAATGGGTAAAATTTAATCTAACCATTCAATTCAAAAGAAAAATGTATTAGACTAGAGAACATGCAGTCTTTTAGAATGACATTATCTTCTAAGAGCAACACTTCTAGAAAGAAAGACAACTGTTTCTGCCCTTCTACTCTTGGACTCCAAGATACCAATGCCCATTGTTTTGTTTTAAATCATGGTTAAAAAAGCATTCTCTGGTATTTGCCAAATATTTATTGTATATTCACATGCCGGTATCTTTCTGAACAGATAGGATGTCTCTCTTTTGAGGGGCAAAACTAGTAACACTAATGATACAAAAGGTAAAAGCATAATGCAGTGAAAGAAAGGGTTGCTGGGTTGCACTCTAGTTAAACAACCCTTTAGTAGCACAGTCCTCTGGACAGCAAAGGCTAATCAGAGACTATTTTTTTGACTTTGTTTTGATTTTATTTCCTTTGTAAATTAATCTGTTTTGAAGTTTTTGATAACTTTAATAGTTTTAATAAATAGGATAGATTGTAATTCCCCATTTCTACAGAAAAATCCCAAGAAATTTTTACAAATATGGATCTTAAAAGAAAATAAAGAGGTCTCCAAATAATCTGCAGCAATTTAAGACTATGTATTTTGTTGAAAGTTTTTACATTTAGATTTTTATGAAAATATCTCAACTTCATTACCTGACCGTCAGGACGCTTTTTTGCACTGGCAAGTTTGACTGCATAACACACATTTTCTCTCTGCCAATCTTTAACTGCAGATTAATTCTAGAAATCCACAGCATGGATTGCATAAAAATACCTTGCCAGATGGTATCTACATAGGTAATGTTTCTTATCCCTTAGTATTCATTAGGCATAATTTTAAACCAAGGTACAATGGCTTTATGTTCCAGGTTTCCACTGAAGCACGTCTTTTTTGAAGCACTAATACCAACAGCAATAGGTCTCGTGTGGCTCAGGGCAAGGCTGCACCATGCAGACAGCAAATGGAAAGAGTCTTTTGTTCCATGAGAGCTCCTTCCAAACAGCTAGGTATTCTTTGGCCTTTTTCCACCCTTCCTCTTTTCTGGCTTACAAAATGACCTGCATGGTTTTATACAAAATATTCAGTTTTTTAAAAAATCGTAATCAGATCTGAAAATAAAATAATTATACCACCAAAATATGGCATTTTATTTGAAGGACTGATTTTTTAAAAAATTGAAACAGAAATATGCATGCAATGAGGCAAAGATCTCTAATCCCTGAAAGCTCTTGGGCCTCCTATGATAAGACCCTCATGACTTCTCAGTAGATCTTTGACCTGACTTCGTTTTTCTCCAGTTTCAGGTTACTCTTCAATCTAGTGGATATTAAAAAAAAAAATCTACCAGCAGTGTACTATTCACTTCACCTTTCAATGGAAGGTCCAGAACAATGACGGCACACTACTGCTTCCAATACCAAAGGGACAACACCCATTGTGAAGAGTCAGAAGCCAAATGACAGGATATTTTAATTTTTTTTTTTAAGTTATTTCTTTCTTTATTTTAACTTAGGGTCACAAGCCAGCAAAGGTTGCATAGCAAAGCGTTAAAAACCTAGGAAAAACCAGGATGAAAGATGTCTTGGGAACCCTAATTTACTTCCACTTGAGGGAGAGTATATAATTAAGAACTACACATCACATACACAGTTATTTTTTTTCACTATATAAGTTGATATGTTTTGTTTATGTTGATATTTGTGAAATATTAACAAGGTCATTCTCAGTACAAGAGAAGCACTTGGAAAATACTAGGGAAGCCAAAAGAAATATAATTAATTATTTGTTCCACAACAAAAGTGAATCAATGTAAAACTTGGTTCCCAGGTTTATTGGTCTGACATAGGCCAGAAAAGAAAGGCCAAGGATAATGTATCCCATGATAAACGAGAAGGACAAACTGGTGGTGACTGTTAGGGAGACAGAGGAGGTATTTGACTTCTTTGCCTCAGTCTTCACAGGCAGTCACCCTTCCCAGTTGTCTCAAGTCCTTGCTCCTCTGTCCTCTGAGCGAAGTCCCTTCCGCTGTACCTGAAGAGCAGGTTTGGGATCACTTGATGCAGCTGCATAGCCACAAGTCTATGGGACCTAATGAGATACATTCCAGAGTCCTGAGGGGACTGGCTGATACTCTTGCCAAGACAATCTCCATCATATTTGAAAAGTCAATGCAGTCAGGCAAACTCCCTCCTGACTGGAAAAAGGAAAAATCACTCCCATTTTTAGAAAGAGGAGAAAGGAAAATCTGAGGAACCATACACCAGTGAGCCTCACCTCTGTGCCTCGGAAGATCATGGAGTAGATCCTCCTAGAAGTTATGCCACAGCATATAGAAGACAACAAAGTGACCCAAGGCAGTCAGTATGGCTTTACTAAGGGCAAACAGTGCCTGACCACCTGGGTGGCCTTTTGTGATGGAGTGACAGCAACGGCCAATAAGAGAAGACAACAGACATCATCTAGCTAGACTTCTGTAGGCCTTGATACTATCTCACAAGACATCCTTATCTGCAAATTGGAGAGACACGGATTTGATGGACTATTCAGTAGACAGGAATGGATGGATGCAGCCAGAGAGTTGTGGTCTAAGACTTTGTGTCCAGATGGAGGCCAGTGATGAGTGGTGCCCTCAGGGATTTCTCTTGGCACTGGTGTTCTTCAATATCCTCATCAATGACACAAACAGTGAGATCAAGAGCACCTTCAGCAAGTTTGAAGGTGACACAAAGATGAGCAGTGCCATTGGCACTACAAAGGGACCTGGGCAGACTTGAGAAATGGGTCCACAAGAACCTCATCAAGTTCTACAAGTCCAAGTATCAAGTGCTGCAGCAAGGTTGGAGAAATCCCAGACATGAACACAGACTGGGAGTTCAAGTCACTGAGAATAGCCCTTTGAAGAAGGACTTGGGGGTTCTTGTGGATGAAAATCTGGAATGACCCAGCAGTGTGAGCTCTCAGCCCAGGACAATTGTATCCTGGGCTGCATCCAAAGCAGTGTGTCCAACAGGGCGAGGTAGGGGATTCTACCACTCTACATGGCCCTCACGAGACTCCACCTGGAGTCCTGGGTCCAGCTCCGGGGTGCTTAGCACAACAAAGATGTGCACCTCTTAGACCGGGTCCAGAGGAGACCTTAAAGATGATCAGAGGGCTGCGGCAACTCTCTTGTGAAGACAGGCTGAGAGAGCTGGGGTTGTTAAGCCTGGAGAAAGAGAAGGTTTTGGGGAGATCCCACTGTAGCCTTAACGGGTTCTCATGAAAAGGAAGGAGGGGCACTTTTTAAACTGGTAGATAGTGCAGGACTAGGGACAATGGCTTTAAACTGCAAAAGGGCAGGTTTCAATTAGATGTTAAAAAGAAATTCTTTACTCAGACGGCGAAGAGCTGCAACAGGTTGCCCTGAGAAGCTGTGGATACTTCACCCCTGGAAGTGTTCAAGGCCAGGCTGGGTTGGGCTTTGAACCTGAAATAGTGCAAGATGTCTCTGCCCATGGCAGGGGGGTTGGAACCGGGTGAAGTCTCTTCCAATCCAGACCATTCTATGATTTTCTTTTCATCCTTATGACTGAACCAGCAAGTGAGCCCAGGCATCTAACAAAAATCACCAAATCACCACTCAAGTCAAAATGACACTAACAAACAGAGGTTTTGCCTAGCTACTCAATGACAGGATTCTAGCCTTGTTTTACCTGACTTTTAAAGTTATAATAATATAACATGGGTAAATTTGCAACCACAGCAACCTAAGCCTTTTACCCACTCATTTTTAACCATTCTTCCAGCCCATACTTGCCCTATAAACAATTACTGTTCCAACGTGACTTTGTAGTAATTTACTTGTTCAAAACATGAAATAAGCAAGCAGAATTTGCTCAAGAATAGTCAATCAAATCAAAACCCACTGTAACACTATGCTACCTCTCTCTGAAAAAGTTGCATCCATTCTGTGAATTTTTGATCAAATTAGATATTTTTAGCATGAACACTGTGGTTGAAGGCAGTGTTTATTGAGTTTATGAACTAAATTCTGACAGAACAAAAGTAGTCAGACTATATTAAGTAATTTTCCAAAAAGTACTTACTGAAGATTGTGATTTGGGCTGTTTGTTGGACCTGCAGACATAAAACAAACAAGTATTGCTGACAAGTTTAACTCAAGGACAACATCATAAAAAAAAGTCAATAGCAAACTAAAGGAAATTGTCTCTTTAAGGAAAGTTTGCCTCAAGATTCAAACAGAACCCTCTGCATTCCTGAACATAATTACATATTGTTATTTTCAAAGCCACAAATAAAAATCATATGAATCTACTGTCTGCTCCAGCAGCCACTTGAATGGACATAGTTTTGTTTATAAAATATCTTCCACCATAAAACACAGACAATTAGACAAGGTGTTATCTAGACACATCACTTACCTTTTGATAAGCCCCACCTGAGCCTTACTATCAGAATTTATGATGTGGCGAGGGGATGATCAACTTTTGTCACAGCAGGAACAAGGTTCAATACCCCGCACTTTACTTCAATACCCAATCACTACAAATTAAACTGTGCAATTAATTATTTACATTACAAAATTAGAAAAAAAAAATTAGAAAAATGCATCTAGAATTTTTTTCTGCCATCGCTCCAGAAACAAACTAAATAAAAGGTTGGCTTCCAGACTGGATGATTAAGTCTCCAAAATGCAGTATAAACACTTCTTGAAAGGTGTGGTGTACCTTCATGTGTCGAAGGACAGAATTTGAGGCCCGGCTTCACGTAGCAGTACAGTACTGACATTCGCAAGGATGTGCCCAGAACCATGAACATCACACAGAAAACCTCTTCTCATTCTTCCCTTCAGTTTTTGGTTTTTTCAGAGACTGAGTTCAGCAGTAGACTGAAAACTCCAGGCAATGAAATGTTACCTTTTTTTTGTACTTTATACTGGCACTTCTTTAATTTTTTTTCTTCACTGTGTATTTACAGACCTCTACATCTGTATTTACTTTCTTTTATTACCAGTAAAGGGGTATCAAGTTCAACTGAGAAGTTCTGTGCTGGGAGAGAAGCCCCAGGCACTGACTTTATTTGCTTTTGTGTTGAGAATTTTTCTTAAAACGTTAAATTCATTTCTCATTATACTATGGTTAAAACTAATACCTAGTCTATAAAGCAGTCTGAGTAGTTATAAAAGCCAGGAACTCACCAAGCCTGACAAACAAAACTCCTGTTGCAGTTATTGTCTTCATCCCATTTGAAGCAACACACTGGTAGTATCCTGTGTCTGTGGTATCCAGATCCTGGATTCTCAGACGTGAACCATAATCTGTTTTTCTGATGATAATCCGTCTTGGCTCCTGTACCACTGGAGCATCATTCTTTAGCCATTTGACATTCGGGGATGGATTTCCTGCTACCTTGCAGTGGAGGATTGCTGTTTGCCCCTGGACTACAGTGATATTGTTCACTGGTTCCAAGAAGGTCAGGAAGTAACCTAAGAGGATAAAAGGTCATAAAAGATCAAACTTTACTTGGGTTGTGGTAAAAGCCTGCCCAAAGGCACTTTTCTAAGAGAGAACCTTGGAAAAAATGTCAGTTTTCTTTCAAGCACTCAAAAAATACTCAAAAAAATGCAATTCACTGTCCTAAGAACACCATAGCACCACACTCCAATTTATGTTTCGTTACTGACTTCATGTTTTTGTGCAGGTAGGTATGCAGATTAGAAGGTCAATCAAGAATTGGTATCTATTTTGAAACAGTACTGACTTTTTCTACATCTGACATGCTAACACGTACCTCGAATGCTGTTCTGTTCTAACAGCAAAATACACCCTTGTTCAACAAAAGAGTAATCCCAGTTGCAACCATTTTGAAGTATCATTGTAATTTTACCACATAATCTTCTTACACGATTACAGATTTGTCTCAAAAAGAACTACAACTGGAAAAGTTACTTTTAGATATTAATTTGACTTGTCAGTTAATCAACAAAATCTTAAAATTAGTCTGATTTGGACAGGCTTATCTTATAGATGATATGTATCATATTAAATTTAAAGAAATAATGTCTCAATTGCAGAAGTAACCTGTGATACAGAGGGGACTCTTAAGCTGATTATAGACTGCCATTTTTTACATGAAGTCAAAAAATATGGTCAAGGAAAGGTCTGTGCGGACATTGTGTAATAACATTTTGCAGTTATTTTGCAAGTGAAAACTACAAGCCCTAATTGGTGGCTTGTTGAAAGCAAACGGCTTGTTAAGCAGGCTGTATTGGTGATCTCTAGGGATGACAAAAAAGAAGAAATTGATGGAAGGATACTGTCAAAACCCGACAATCAAATATTTTGTATGTTATTATTTATAAATTTAATTTGGTGTTAGGAGTCCTGCAACTGACACACATCACAAACTGAAAGCTTGAAAACGTGTAATTTCACTGAAACAATAATGTTCTTACATTACCTTACAAAACAGGTAAGAAAAACATCTAGCTGTCATGCTCATATTTTGTTTGTTTCTGTGAATTTAGACCATCTAGACGTAAAGCATCAGGAATTCAAATTACATTATATTTTTATGGCAGCTGGACCCAAATTATCAAATAACTTTGATGGATGACTACATGTGAACATTTCCTATCAGTCAGATTATTCTGCAAGTGTTCAATTAAGAAATAGCATATTACTGTGCTGGAATCTAACACCACTAAAAAAATTGTGTACACTGACAGTCTAATTGCTGAAATACCTTAAGAAGATTGATGCTCTGCTTTGATTTATATTTGACAGGACCATGAAATTCAGTTCCTCTGTAATGGTTAAGTATAGCACTGGAGAGGGGAGCAGTAGAAATATCGAAATATAATAAGTGTGCAAAGCTGGATTTTGCTGGAAAACTGGATTTTCCTGGGTATTACACTGTTCTCTACCATTGGCCTTTCAAAAGAAATCCTGTTTCAATTAATAATATGAAAATACAATGTAGGCAAGTGTGAATTTAGTTTGCCACTAAATAGAAAATTAAATAAATCCAAGTATATAAAATCTCCACATAATATTGAAAATTTACAGGAAAATTGTTTTATCCTTTTTCTGGTCATAAAATAATAAATCATTGCTTATGCAATTTTATATTAGTTTTACGTATTTTTAATTGAAAATCTTTAGCAGACATTTTGACAAAGCACAACAATATTTATTTTTGAAAAGCTTATATAAAAGGGAGAAAAAGTATAGTAATGCTTTCAGCAATGTCACGCCACAACAGTGTCATTTGTTATGGTTTCCAGTTACATATCATAGCTGAAAAAAATAGAAATACTATGATGACATTCTGTCAGGGAACAGAAAACCAGTAAATTACCTTCCTGATATAGGAAATTGAAGCCATTGATTTAAACTTTTGTTTAAGCCAACATTTTACATACATAAGCATTTCTAGCAGCATGAAAGAAAGCATGATTAGTCCTACCACAAGTTAGAAAAGGATTTTCTATGTCTATTTCACTCCTAGCTTGTTATTTAGAGACCTATTTCACTGCTTTTTCATAATCTGCATGTAGTTTATTCTCATCAGCACCACTGAGATACTGGGTTGCATCCGTAGGGGCATTACCTAGCAGAGACAGAGATACCATAATCCCAATCTACTCAGTCTACTCAGTGCCTATCGGGCTACACCTGGAGTATAATGTCCAGTTCAGGTACCCAAAATTCAAAAATAACACAGAAAGACAAGGGATTGCCCAAAAGAGGGCTACCAATGTCCACTTGTGAGGAACGACTTGAAGTAGTTATGTCACTTCTCCCTGGAGAAGAGAGCGGGCAGGAGGGGTATCAACACAGTTTTTCCGTACCTAAAAGGAACCCACAAAGAGAACAGAGACACTCATCACGAGGAGCTACATGGAGAAGAGAAATGGCAGTAAGAGTAAGTAGGCAGCAAATGTTTCATTTCAATAGAATAAAGACATTTTTTGCAGTGAGAACAATCATTCACTGGAAAAATGAACTGCCTAGAGATGTGGTGGTGTCCTCATCACTGGAGGTTTTCACAATGTGATTGGACAGAGTACTAGATCATTTAGTCTAGGCTTTCTTTCCCCAAAAACGCTGGATTGGATGATCTTCAGAGGTGCTTCCCAGGCTGGAATGTTCTGTAGTTCTATGGGTTTATGATTCAGCAATGGTGGGGACAGGCTGAAGGCGCTCATACAAAGGAGGAAAAATAGACTGTTCAAGACCTTTTTTGAGAAGAAGGTGGGCCACTTCCAGCATGGAGCCAACACAGAGGTACATTCGTCTGGCTCAGAGATGCTTCTGATTCCCAAGAAATGAAAGAAGCACAGAAGATCAGTCTAAAAGGTGGGGCCAATTCAAATGCTGTAAGATGACAGACAGGGATTGTGTTTTGTCTGGCTCTTTACTGCACTTTTTGCTCTTCACATGCAAGAACCTGAAAGGTCTATATTGTTCTTGTGCCATTGGTCAGCTTTTGTGCCATTGGTCAGCTTGTAGCTTCCTCAAACCCTTACCACTATTTCCCTTTTTCTGATTTAAAACCAGCTGGGTGGAGTCCAGCTCCTTCTTTTTCAGATAGTCATGGATATTGCATTCAAATAAATTCAGATGAAAACAGATAGAAAATTTACTTATTAGGACTTATTAACTCAGGATTAAAGCCATGTTAGAACTTCTTGTTTTACTAATTAAAATGGAACTACTGCAGGAAGTAATTAGATCCACATCTTTTAAGCCATCCAAAATATTTCATATGAATCTATGAATCTAATCCTAATAATAACTAGAACAAAACTATTACCATGAAAAACAATGCCAAAGATTTATGGATTAAATCAGGCCCAGTGCAATTAGATAGACTTCCCCTGAAGCCAGGGTAACTGCATCTATTTCCTGCAGGTCAGAATTCAGCTTCAATTCATCATTACTGCTGCCAATTTTACAGGTATTTTCTGCAGTGTTTTATATTACCTTCTTATTACAAACCAAGTAATAAATATTTTAACCTAATGAACTTTGAAGCATTTGTGTTTCCCAAAGTTCTCCAGAGCAGCCTAAGAGCAGTAGGGCAGCTCATGACCTATCCCCTGCTTCTGTCCACTCTCAACTCCACACTCTCTATTTGCTGGTTTCATTTCCTCTTTGAGGAGTGATGTTTATATACTCACTGATTCTGAAGTATTTGTATGACAGAGCGGGCAGCCATTTGTTGAGCTGCTCTGTTATTTGGTGTCCACTTTAGATAACCCATAATTGCAATTCTTTCAAACAAAGTGGAAAATGTAACCAACCATGTTCTAAAGAATGTTTTCTTTATTTAATTTCTGTGGTGATAATCAGCAGTTACTTTTTTTGTAATGTACGTCACACCACAAATACAGCGTAGATGCCAGTTTGAGGCAATGGTTTGGGGAAAAAACAAATTTTCCCAGGAAAATTTGGACCTCAACAATGTGCAAAGGAATTTTTTTTCCAATGTAGTTCTCCTTCTGTCTTAGTAAATCTTAATTTGGACAGGTATGAAGGAAAATGAAATGTGAAGACGCTAGAACTTGTATTTAACTGTGTCCTATATTTTGTGTTAAGCATCAGTCAAGCAGAATTCTTTAAAACTGGAACAGAACTGTTAATCTGTTTTAATACTAACATAATTTTAAAACAGAGAATAAATACTCTCCATATATCTTGTGTTTGTTACACATTGCCAAACTTGTAAATGTCCTATTGTAAAAGTCATATTATAAAGAATTTTATTTTATTTGGGAGATGGATAACAAATAGAATTTTTTAAAAAATACAAGTATAATGTCCAGAAATTTCCTGTGTTGAGAAAATAACGTTGGGTTTTATACTCTGGCTTGTTACCAAGGGTCATTGAAATGAAGGATAATGCTTCCTTTGCCTTAAGTGGTCTTTGGCATGGTTTAAGTATTTCAAAAGGAAAATCTATCTGGTAGATATTTCTGCATTTGCTGTAGGCAACAATGCTGTAAATTAAATTTCTCTTTTATTACGGTTTCTAACATAGTTTACAACCACTACTAGTATTTATTTTGCTTGAACGGATTAAAAACTCTTCTGTCAAGAAGCTACGAGAGGACAATGCAACTTAATCTATATACTATGTTATGCTATCGTATTCTATGTACTTTATGAATAACATAGCTTAGGGAAGTGATTGACATGAATTCCAGCAAAACTCTTTCTTACTTTGAAAAACCTTTGTTAGGTTGCCAGTACTTCATATTTTTAAATGGAATAAATTTGATATAAATATATCAAACAGAATCCCACAGTGAATCAACATTAAGATGACAGGTCTATTATTCATGTTTTGGCAAGAATATAAAAATAAGCTTTTCCAGTGTGTGTCAAATCATTGTCAAGATATGCATGAGAATAGATACTAAACTAAAAACCTAAAGGGTGCAACTATCACTGAGACCTCAGATGCATATTATATTTCTTAGTTTTATTTACATTACTCTGGCACTTATGTGTCCAAGTTATTGGCTCAAACCATATGTGTTGTTCTTGGCATAAACACAATATAAAACGATTGCTCTGCTTTTGTTATTTTAAGATCTTAGCTGTGATTTTGAAGTTCACTCCAAAAAAATATTTTAAACCTCCTCAGTTACTTTAGATCATGTAAATTCTGGTTTAATTGTTTTCAATTCAAGTTTTAGTTTCTGTTAATTTCTTATTGCTTTTACTCTTTTTTTCCTACGTGATTTTTAAAATAATTATACATTCATAATTTTAAAATAAGCTTCAATATGGCAACCATGACTTGTATTTAGTAAAAATTTGTAACTCTTTTTATCTCAGAACTTCCACATCATTCATGAATATTGAAGTCTCATGAGATGGGATGATACCATCACCCTAATTTTCCAAATGCAGGAAGCAGAGCAAGGGGAGTCTATGTGATTTGCCAGTTCACACATGGACTAAGTGTCAGTATCTATGATACTACAGTGAGATTCACGTCTTTCTGTATTCCTGAGATAACGACACTCTGAGATAATCATCCATTTTGGCTCCTGTCCAAGTTGATTCACCTCTCTTTCTGCCCTGCACAAGGAACACAAAGACTAAATATCCAGTTTTTGAGAAAAAGAAAGGAAAATCTGAGTCATAAATTACTAGATACCTGTACTAGATTACTAGATACAAGTCTTTTCAGACCAAGTAGTAGTAATTGCGTATGTTTTATCACTTTTTAGAAAACTTATTTCTCATAAGACAAGTATCTTTATTTAAATAACTTTATCTAACAGTCAAAAAGCCCATAAAGCCATCAGTTTAGTACTACAGAACACATCACAGTTTACAAGAGTCTCGTCTTGAGATATTCAGAATTTAAAATCGGCTGTTTCAAAGAAAGGGCAAATATTTTTTTCCACATAACTGCATAAATTCAAGCCATTTTAAGATTCATGAAATAAAAATTTCCAGTGTTCAAAATCCCTACAAAAATATGTATATTACAATTTGTGTAAAAATAAATGTGGGATTTTTTTTTTTCCCTAAGCTATCTTGCTTTTTCTTTTTTTAATGTCTTGCCACCTTTTTTCATTTTTGTCTTCAAATAATCTTCTTCTTTTAGATATAAATAAAAGACCATGATCTTTCTCACCATGACTCTTTCAAATGGCAAATTTCTGTGCTGGCATTTTAAGACTAATATAAACTTATATCCAATACAAAAGGTTTTTGGGACTATATTTTAAGTAATTAAACTAATGATATTTCCACTAGAAGCACAGCCACATTTTCCTACAATAAGAAATCATTTTTCACCAAGGATGCATACTTTAGCTTATGCAAAACTGAGGAAGACACCACTGTTCCAAAATCTACTGTGTTATGAACACAGTACTAAGCATAAAGTGTTCACAAAGTTGACAGGTAATCTACAAAGAACATAAAAGAGATGCAGAGTTTTCTAGGCTTATAAAAGAACTGAAGACTGTAATAGGAGAAAACGTATGTGAAAGTTGCTGAAATTCAAATAATGTCTTTCTAGAGGTGTGTATAAGAACATTTCTACAAATTCATGAGTTCAGGGGACACAAATGACACCGCAACATCTCGGCAGGTGGTGGGAGTCCAGTAAAGTGTCTCCTTCCACAAGTAAATCAGAACTCCAAATACACTGAGAAACACCATCCTAATAAGGAGGGTAGATTGAAGCCTGAGACTCACAACTTCTCGCACAGAGCATTTTCCTAAATAAAAAACAGTCTCCCCAGTTCTTCACCCTCTGTTTCATTTAATCACAATATGAGGATGAGTGATTTACGGTATATTGGAGCCAGGTTAGGAAATGGAAGGGATGTTGGCAGGTCTCCCAAAATACACACAAGTAGTTAAGGAAACTACACTGTTACATACTGCCACGTAGTACTTCCAGATGAAATGACAACTTTACAACCTAATTTAATCCAATTTGCATCTCATTCGTCATCCTATTTTTTATCTCAATGTACAAAAATCCATCCAGAAACATGTAAAATAAGTTGATTTGGTTCACATGGTCTTGAAGTGTCCTTTGGAACCAGGAATGAACAACTGCCAATCTACGAATGAACCAGAATTAGCCTTGAAATACTGTCACAATGTGCACATTGTCCTGTCCTCTGAAATCAGTGGGTTTTTAGGATCCAGAAAGAGTATGTTAAGAGTGTTTCTGCAAAAGAGAAAGACACCAAGCGAGGCTGACTTGAAAGTAAGGTTGGGGAGAGTATCAGCTTTGCAAAGAATGTACTGAGAGGAGAGTTGTGCCCGAGTGTTTTATTTTTTTTCCAAAGCAGACCTAAGTAAGTTCTCATACAGCAAATGCTCACTGCTCTGCTCTGGTTTTCCATGAAACATTGCTCAGAGGCAGTGCTTTTTTAGTCATCCAGATGCTCTTTTAAAGGAAACAGGGAAAGATAAATTCTCCTCAGAGCCTTAGCCAAGCCATGGTCCCTTCTCATCAACTATCAGAAGGCTAGCTTCACTTGTAGGAAGAGACCTGCAACACTTTTAAAAATGTACATTATTAATAATACTTCGCTTAACCCAGTTATGTCTTTGGAGACAGAATCATTTTTCAGGACTTCTGGAAGATTCGACAGAAGAGATTCTAGTCTTTTCTACAGACACTAATATGCCTGGTACTTCTGAAGTGGCTTTTAATTTGGGTATTATTAAAGTTGATTATCTCCATGCCTGTTTAGGGTCTATTCTAAAGTAAGAAAAATTTTTAAATGGGAGCTTGCAAGCAAATCAGAATAACTAAAAATTTCCTAAGGAAGGAAAAAGGTTGATGTGATAGAAGGGCTGAAAAACTGTTTCTATGGTCTCAACAGTATGCCCAAACTTTGAAGTAGAACTGTCCAGTGCTTTATGGTAACAAAACCTGATAACCTTACTACTATGGCACAGAAACACACGGGCTAACACTCCAATTATTTTTGCTTGTACGCAGAATTTTGTACCCACATTAAAAAAAAGGGGGGGAGCAAAATGAGGCCATTTCCACACCAGGCATGCTGGAAACTAACAACTTATTCTATACCAGTGAATCATTTAAGAACATGGGGCCCTTTTTTTCTTCCTTTTTTTTTTCCAAAGGAAATATACGATTCTATGATGTAGAAATGTTTGAGATGTGATTAATTACTTCCTCAGACAGGTATTGCCTGTGGCTCTGCAAAAGAAGGAAACAACTGGAAGTCCTTTCTCAGCAAGAATTTAACCAAGCACTGTCACATGAAAAAAAACAAAACTCTTTTATGTCCATAGCCTTAAAAGCTCAGACATAACAAAAGAGAAAAGTGGGACCAACTTGCCAGGCAAACAAGCCTATCAGATGCAGTTAAAGATTAAACATGGCCCTTTTCCATCCAAAGTAGTGTGTACTTCAGTGTGAATAAAACAACTGGTAGTATGCAGTGCTACTGGCAGGAATGACTATTACTGAAATTTATTCCCATAACAGATGGCAAATTCTAAACTTCTGAAATATTTCAGCGCCTTCCGAAAGCAGCAAAGAGTTGAGAAATGGAGTGTACCAGGTATTCTTTCCAAATAGGAGGGACTTAGTCCCACACTGACAATCAGTAGCAAGGTGGTTACATATATGCAAACAGAAACACATCTTTTTTTACTGACAATGGACAAAAATTAAAGGAAGATTCTGTAAAAAACTCCCTAATATGCACAGTCCGGGTAAGAAATCTAACTAGTACTCAGGAGGACAATAAGGATTAGATAACATTGGATATCTATGAGAAGTGAGACTATATTCCAAAGTACTCTCAAAATTTATGTTCCTCTGAAAGACAAACTACAAGAACATCTGGCCAACACCACAGAGCTCTGTAGACTTCAACATGTGCTCATTAATGAAGCTGGCATGACTATCTGACACTTTTCCCTAGCGTAAGAGCTGACATTACAACAGCTGTGCATCCATAAAAAGAAAAATTCAGTACTACAATTGAGAAAATATGGTTCTCCAGGTAGAATACTGAAACTGTCCTGCTTTAGAAATTTGCACCAAATTGCAATTGGAAGCACAATTTGCAGTAAATATGTGCATCTTCAGATCCAAGAATAGCATTTGGATCTGTAGTTTTAAGTGGTAAAGTATCACAGAGTTTATGTTAACTAATAAATAACTAGAAATTCTGACAGTACAGTGAGTTTAAAAAACCAAAGCATTAATCCTCAGAGCTACTTAAAAGGTAAATATTCTTGTGTTGTAATGGTGTAGATTTAATTACCTCAAACTAAAGACACCAATACTTAACATTTACCTAGAGATGCCAAGTGTGGCACTGTACAAAATTAAATCAATTTCATGGCAACAATGTGAAATAAAATATGCTAGGAAGGCAATAATAGCCCTGTGTGTTCAGATCAAACATCTAACCCCTCCATGTGAGGGGACTCAACATGCTTCAAAATTAATTTTTATAGACTCCTTTAACTTTTCTATCCCTTGCTCTTCCTTGGAATCAGAGGTGTTAAGTCACTCAAGGTTGCCTTCCTTACAGACTTCCCTGGATTAATTGACAAATACAGGGAATATACAATAACAGGATTTTGCTGGTCCTTTCTGAAGAATGTTTATACTTAAGCAGGTTGATGAAATTAAAATTCATTTTACCTTTAGGTGTTGGAATTGGTCTCTCAAGTCCATCCACATGACCTAAGGGGTCATTTGAATCTGGAATTTCCATTTCACCTACAAAGAAAAAAATATTTTGTTGAATTGAGGTGTTGAGTTAACCTTTCTGTTAAACAGCATTATAACAGTGAGTTCAGCAAACTCAGTCAGTCCATATTCTGCTTCCAGAGTAACAGATGGGAAACACAGCACACAGGAAACACTTATCAACAAGGTCAGGATTCATCCATTGCAGATTAGAAAACTCTACAATGATTACTTTGTGGATTACTTGGTGTTTGGCAAAATTGACAGCATTAAAAACTACATTCCAGTTCTTACCAGAATAAAATTCACACATTTTTATGAAGAATGCAAACATTTCCTGGAAGCAATGCTGGCTTAGCAAATTCAGCAATACCTGAACTTTACTGACAGTCTCAGTTACAAAATGGCATAAATTTGCTTTTAAATTTACATTATGGTAATTCAGATTCTATCTCCAGAGGTCAGACTCATCATCGCTACTAATTGTATTCTCAGCCTCATCCCTAAAAGATACTTTTAGAAGTGAAAATATAGTAACTGTTATCCAAGGATTTCAAAGTGTGAGGAAATAGACAGACACCTTCTGTATGCGCTCCTCTTTTCTGTCTAACATATCTAGCAGCCTGCAGAGAGTACTTTCAGGTTCCTTTGCATTTGCAGGTCTTGCAAAACTCCAACCATTATAAATCAGGAGCTGATCTATTTGCTCTCCTTTTTGAAAATATTGGGTAATAAATAGAACCAAACTTCTAACTCAAACGAAGGTATACATGTGCTTTAACTAAAACAACTTCTAAAATGACAGCCCCATTTTTTTTAATATTTTCTTATTTATATTCAATCATCCAAATTCCTTACATCCTTAGCGTAGCACCGAGATATGTAAATCTAAGGTCATCAAGATCTAAAGTGAAAGATCTGGGCTTTACTGTAGATCTGTTAGGGGTGTTCACAGTATTGTTCTGGGTGAAATGAAGCTAGAGAAAAAGGCTCTCCCTCTTCCTTTTGTCTCCACTACCCTTCCTTCAAACTAACCCTACAATACCACTCTGACTGCAAGTCCCACTGAAGAAATACAAGTAACCTCATCCCTGTCTTATACCATATTCTGAAAGAAGAAAAGAATTCAGACTCATTTGTTTTTCGTTTATTCTTTCACCCATTATTTGAGCACAGATATAGCTAACCTGCCTTTAACTTTACCAAGTAAAACACAGAAATCAGAGAGATTTTCTACAACAGGCTGGGTCTGAAAGTCTTTTGTCATAGTACTGTCACCTTGTCATACATCATCTCTCCCTTTATCTCCCATCACCTGAAGTTTTCCGGCAATAGTAGAGATTCCACTTGATTTGTATGCTCATTCCCAGACACCCCCAATTAGAGTGATGGTGAAGATGGTGTTTTACCCTTGGTAACACACTCTTTCAAATTGGAACAATTTGGCTTGGGCAGACATCCTCCATCTTCTGCCACTCCTAGCACTGGCCAATGGAAATCATAGACAATATTCATCTGCAGACTGGAGGGAGAAATGGAGATGGGTGGCCAAGCTGGCCATCGCCAAGCTTTGCCATTGCAAATCCCAACACAGTGTGTCTTCATACCCCTGCAGGCCGGGTACAGATTAGTGCCTGACTTTTAACTGTACAGAAGCTTTGTCGATTTGTTTGATTCAGTGTGAACTGGTGAATGCACTGTTTGACAGGCATATTCCATCAAATTTCAGCAGAGATACATCACATCTTGTTCTTACCAAGGGGCAACAAGACAAGTTCACCTCCATCCCTTGCTCTTGCTTGACCTTCTGTGTGTCACACAAGAGGTTTAGAAGGGGCAGCAGCATTTACTGGCCACAAGGAAGACAAATCCAAGATGAGACAGCCAGAACAAAAAGGAGAGTAGGAAAACCAATTAGTTTTTTAGTCCACAAGTACCTGCTCATATCTTGTTCTGCTGATCATAATCCACCAGAACTCACAAGATGGAAAATTATTACAAACCTGTTCTTAAGGACACTTCATTGCTTAACATTCAGCTCTCTGGACTCCAGGCTGCCTGAGATCTGAGTGGCACTTTTGGTTTAATACCACATGTTCAACTTTAGAAGAGTTGTTTCTATTTCTTCACTAATCTCAAGGGATATACAACAGAAAAAGACATTAGAAGTTCAGGTAAAGGAGCACAGAAATGTTTTCCTCTCTCATCTCTCCTTCCCAGACCCATATATCTTATTTTTTTTAAGCTTTTCAAAACAAAGGTGGAAAGAAACAAAAGCATTTACTGCTCTGAAGAAGTTTCAAAAATAGTTTTATGTGATTCACTCTTGTACTCGATACACTTCTGTCTGGAAAAAACATTAATCTCCAGAAGTGCTTTACCAGAGCACAACCATACACACCATACACACTACAAACCATAGACCCCACCTATCATCAAAATCTCCAGAACTAAGAAAAATTAAAATATTTTGTATACTTTGCAAATTATAGATATAAATGAGATCTGCCATTTAAACTTTTATTTATGAAAGAAAAAGGTATATTTTCTGTAATATGCAAAATTCCACTTCAACCACATTTATGACAAATTCCAAGCTTTAATCCTAAAGTTTCTGTACCACAACTTAAAACACCAAAAAGTTATTATCAATTTGAAAAATTAAGTTTTTAACACAATAAAAGCAACCAGTAAGTCACTATAATAAAATAAAACCTTTTTCTCTTGCACTAAAAAGAATGTAAAAATTCTGAATTCAAGAACTTAAAGGAAAGAGCGGTGTATTCCTGTTGAATATTATTTTCAATGCTTTCTGGTTTTGCATTCATATCATAGTATGTTTTTCCTGCTAGGAGTGAATCCATGGTGTTTACCTCAACAAACAATAATACTTCTAATTCTTTTTTTTCCAATTTTCCTCACTATCGTACAGATGAACCCTGATCACATCCCATCACCAACTCTCTGCAGTCTTATTCTTGTTTGAAGACCCCTACAGAACTATGCTCCTGTCTACTCCTGATTTTTAACTCCCTTTTCTCACTTTGTTTAATCAATATTTCTGTAAGGGTATTCCATTATGCTTTTCTTCTTCCTACTTTCGGTATCTTTTCCTAGAAGGATATTCATGTGTTGTTCCACTCCCTGAAGGAGAAAAAAACCCAAGAATAATTTAAGGTGCCCAACTTTCACTGTCAGTTGTCATCAGTAAAAAACTAGTACTAGGAAAAACATAATTGTTCATTAAACTGGTCTTAGATGTCACAAAGATGCCAGATAGTCACATCTTTTTTAATATCTATAACAAATGCAGCGTTGTCATACAATGCTAAGAAAAGAGGTAGACTTGCAAAACACAAAACTGGAAGAACAGCAGCAATCCGCTACACAGTTGTTATTAGAAACTGGTAAGAAAAGAAATGGTCGATAACTGAACCTTAGAAGTGATCTTACCAACTCACTCTGGCAGTAAATATGGTCTCATACATGGAGAACATTGAACATTGTGTGCTGCTGAGGCTCTCTCACTTCAAAACGGGTACAGAAGAGTTGGAAGAGTTTCAGAGAAGTACAGTGAGAATATTTACCTATGAACCAGGTTTTGTACTGCTGCTAGGGTTTGTCACTCTGAGAAGCAGATGACTGAGTTCAATGACAGTAAAGCTCTATGGAGTTATGAGCTCTACAGAGTGGATGGACCAATCTCTTGGTAAAAATGGCAGTGTTAGAAAAAACAGCAACCATCAATTTCTAAACAAAGATAAAACAAGGTAAAGTCCTCTCAGAGATGTGGTTAGACTGAGTGCAGAGTTCACATGGGCTACAGCTGAGACTGGCCACAATGAGACCTAACTATCTCAGAGAAATCCTACGTGGGCATGGAAGTCCCCAAGTGAAAAATGGCTGGAGGCTGGGTAAATACCCAGCACAGAACAGTACTACGTACCTGAATCTCGTCTTACACTTTTACTTCAGCATTTCCCTTTTTGCTGCCATCAAAACCAAGACACAGCATTGCACAGATGTCTCATCTGCTCCTGTGGGGTTATTCTCACACTTTTCACTAGCATTTGTTTTCTCCACAGACATGATGTGTATCACAGCTTATTCCTGAAGACCCACTTCTTCAATTTACATTTGCAGTGGGAGTGTGAGGTAAGAAGAGATCATGAGTGCCCTGTCCTCCTTGCACATTGCATGACCAGAAAAAACTTCAACAGAACCAGAACTCAGCCTGAATGCCAATGGCCAGTATGGGGCAATGCATGTGCCAGATACTAAGGAATACCTTATTAACCCTCTTTTTAGGGAACACACAGTCAAGCAAAATGCAGACGCTGTAAATAGTAACTCTTTTAAACTGCTCACTCACACAAAAATGATTTCTTAACTTTTCAAAGCAGTAAAGCAAGCCATTTCACCTTAAGGAAAATCCCACTCCAAAAGAAAGCCCATATTTAAAGTAAGTATAATAATCTATATTTTGATGTACAAAATGCATTCTGTTCCTTTGATTTACTACAGTGAACTGCAGGAAGGAGACAGATGATACAGAAAATTCTTTTCCTGCTTGTATATGAACAACTATCGCTTACTTTTAAATTTCCTTTCTCCTGAAAATATGAGGAAGACTTTTTTACTGACAAGATTCAACACAGGTAGCCTCACTGCTCTCTTTTATGCACCAATGACCAACAGAATACAGAAGGAAATATCCAGTGTTTTTGAGACAGCAAGGCACTTATACATTTTTGAAAGTAAGTTGCCCAACTGATCACAGTATCAACTCACAGGGCATATACCACTCACCATAAAAGAGCTGCACTTTTTCCTCTGAAATGGCTATGACTTCACAGATCATTCATTACTTGAAAGGTAATTGCAATAAACAGATTCCACAATGCTCATGGCCATAAGCAGACATCAAAACAATGCATTAATCTTCATCAAAAAGCCAGTCACAAGGAGGGCATTGCCATAATTGATACCAGGGATAATCCAAGGCCTCAGCCTCACACAGAAAGAGAAAAACAGGACTCAGGTATTTTCAACCAGAGTGGGCCTGATTGAGTTAGAGCAGTTAAGGGCTGACTGATGCAATATCATGCAATGTTAGTAACTGTCTTTCATTATTTGCAGAGCACAGTTGAGATCTTAAAACATGAGAAATTGCACAAACATTTCCTATTATTTATTAAAAAGCATAAAAAAAGGAGTGCCAGAGAATTACAGAGCTATCAGCTTAACTTCAATTCCTGGAAAAATAATGGAACAAAGAAGTTATTTTTAAGCATTTACGATAAAGCAGAGAGATGAGTAATAACTAAAATAGAAGCCAACGTTGACTTGGCTTACACTGATTTGAATCGGACATAAGTCAACAACCTCAAGGTACTGCAAACAAGGCAGATTTCACACAGAACACATAAACAGCAGTAATCTTCCCCATCTACTCAAAGCTACTAAGGCCCTAGACTACTTTCTCCAGTTTTCTGTATTCCATTTCAAGGTGGATGAGAGTAAAACTAAAATACAGTGACTAGCACCATGAAGATAGTCTACAAAATGTGACTAAGAAAATCAAAAACATAATGATTACTATGCCTGCTTGGTCTGAAGAAGATTAGCTATGGACTGAGAACCAGTATTCTTCAAACACAGAGGTCTCAGCGAAAGAAATTTTCCAGTGTGGCAGATTTGGCAACCGTCTAATTCGTATGATACTGCACAGTAACAGGTAACAGACAGGTAACAGACGCTTCTTCTCCCAGGTGACACAGATCTTCTCAAGATCTTTTCCAATTTTGTGATTCTGTGAGGAAAACAACCATCCTCCTACCATTGTATTTTAAATCCCAAAGCTTACAAATAAATCCTTCAACACTAAAAATTGCACAGGTCTATAATTAGGAAAACTGCAGATTTTTGTTCCGATGTTTCTTCCACTCATCAATAATCCTGTTTCTGTAGCTGAAACCATTTTCAGATTTAAGCATCAATATGCAACCTTTGCTTCCTGCGGCTGTAACGTTTTACTCGGGTTCTAACTTTCTTCTAATAATATAAAACTCCCAAACTCTCTCTCTTCAGCCTAATACCCGCTAATATTCTGCTCTTTTCTTCATAAAACTTTGTTGACCTTCTGTCAATTACTGGCCTCTGGAGCTCCCAAACAAAGGGCCCACTGTACCCTTTGATTCAGCTGCCAATCTGATTACTTTGGCTGGGGGAGGCAGGCTGCTTGGGTTGCTGAATCAGGGCCTTTCATTGAAATTTCTCTTTTCCAACATCTGCAGTCCCTGGCAACCAGTTGCAGAGTGGGCTTGGCAGACCTGTAAAGGGTGGTGAATAGGCTACAAAAGATGCAGTTTGTAGCATAAAATCAGTGCACCCCTTTCATAGTGATGGCAGATTAGAACCTTCACGGCACACGTTCCTTAACTGCTGTGAGCTTCACATAAAAATAGCTGAAGGTGGGGGAAATAACCCTCATTTTCTGTTAGAGCTGCTCTACGGAGACAACGGTGAAGTCTGCAACAGCTGGTTATCAGCTCACAAAGCATACTCTTCATAGTTTAGCATGTTAACTAATTAAATTATTCTTTGGCCATTCAAAATTCTTCAAAATTACTTTCAGCAAAATTCATAGTAATAAAAAGTTCTCACCACAAGGCCATTAGAAAGGGAGTAAGCTCTTTTAAGCATGCTCTGTTATAATATCAAAGTAACATTTAAAAACTGTATTTAAAGTAAAAACAACACCAGCCTAGAAGTCACAGAACCTTCAGAAAGCTGGTAGAAAACAGACAAGAAACCTTTAAAAAAGCCAGGGTTGAGTTATACAGAATACATTCCCACAATTCATAAGCATTCCTTGTTAAAGCAAACATCTTGTTTCATTAGCATGGATTTTCCACTCTACAGATTTTTTTCTATTTTACCTAATAGCTATATTGAAATGTTTTTATTTCAGTAAGTACGAGGAAAAACATTCTGTTGCATAATGCGGGAACTACACTGCAGGACAAAGGCAGATACAAAGTTTATGACCTGTACCAATAAAAAGAGTATCATTATTTGGATGGAAAATACATCATTAATTTTAAATAAAATTTAAAAAACACATAAAAGTTAAATCACCTTCATTCTGCACAGAGAAGATTCATGTCTCAAACGCAGGTTAAGAGAGATACAAGATTTTGTATTTTGTCAATTAAATGCATAAAGAAGGAATCTGCATAGTGCATTAATCTCTGTTACTGTGAGTGTTTGTTCACAGATTAGTCCAGGATAGACTAGCAGTCTGTTTCTGAATATTTGTTCAATACAAGTGCATGATGAAAAAAACACTTTATAAATTGCACAATATTCCTGCAGGAACTTATTCATTTAATTAAATAATCCTTATTAACCTACCATCAAACCACCCTAAAACAGAGTAAAAAAGATCAGCTGGTCATCAGCACAAAACTACAGAGAAGTAATGATTCTTCATTTTCACACTGAGCTAGAATGAACCCTCAAAACAGAAAAAAATACACTGAAGACACAGTTTATCTTCCTAGTCATCAGCCAGGTGCCTTAGCAAGTAGTGTGAAGTCAGTGTGAGAAGAACAAAATCAGATAAGTCATTATGAACAGGATTCAAACACAGACTTCAATGAATACCTTGATTTATTTCAATGCCTCATGCTGTTAAAGCGTATTTTACATTAACCACACAGCTGCATTTTCGATTGCATTGTCAATCTTTATCCTCTCATTGCACAACTCTCATCATAAAGCTTAGCTATTAAATAATTTAGATTCTTCCTCCTGCAGCTCCTATTTGCAGCTTAAAATGAGGGTTCAGAAATGCTAGTGAGAAAAAACAGAGATAAAGATTTGTTCAGATTTCAGTCACAGAAGAAGCCTTATTAACAGCTGTCAAAACATCACAGTGAAACGAATAAGACCCATGGAAAAGAAGATACTCATTTTAAGTCAACATTTTCAGAGTGCAACTAAATTTTGAAGCTGTTAAGCTTTGGATTACAAATGATTCTATGAACTCACAGCCAAAACACTCTGATAAAGCTACAATAAAGTCCAGGCCCTCTTATTTTAAAATGCAAAGTGGAGAACATTTAACAGAATGCAGCCTACATTTTGAAGGAATATTCAAATTCTATTTTCAGTTCTTCCTGCGAAGTCCTGGCCAAGTCACCTTAGGCCAGATTAGAAAAGAATTTCATGCCAAAAGATGCAGACAGATGTCTACTGGGATTTTCAAAAGCATGTGGACACCTGAATCTCACGTCTGCAGTAAATATCCCTTAATCTTTTGTACCTCAGTTGCCCAGAGGCTGAGAGGGGAAAAGGTTAGCTCCCTGATGTGGCTCCTAGTGCCGCTGCATGAGTGCTTGAGTCAGCACAAAGAAGGGAGCAGCATGGAAGCAAGAAGCTAAAATGGGGAAAAAGTGGAAGAGAGTTTTTGGATGACTGTGGTGATTTATATCACTACAACTGATCACAGAATTTCAGACAAATCTGTGACAGAGAAACTCCAAGAAAAGCAAAACATAAAGCACTGTTTGGAAACAAATTAAAAATAACGAAACTGTTCTGAATGTTTAATAAGTCAGAATTAACTCCATGGTATTTACAGTGAAAAATACATGAGTTTTTTTTAAGCCACAAAAGCATTTCAATGTAATTTCTAATTTAACAGAAATGTAATTAAGTCTACTAGCTATCACAAACAGCTTTTCTGTACAACTGTATGCTAAGCAGTCAGGGACAGTATACCGGGGAGCATTTAAAAGATTTGAATCATAGAAAAAAAAACCCACAAGTAATTATGGATTTCATAATGAATGGTATTTGTTGGTAACGTATTATGCTTTGGAAAAAAAAAAAGTAAAGCAATTGTGGGTACATTCCAAAGCTCTTCACCACCTCAGTTGTAAAATCACAGTTTAAACACAACCAGTAGAGGCTCTGAACACACCTGCAGTAGCTCAAAGAACACCAAGCAACATGATAATTATCCATGGCATTATTGCATGATTGATTATTTTACTGCTTCTGGCTGTGAAAACAAAATAATCTCAACCAAAAGGTTGAAAATAATCATGATTTATGAGTATAACACTCCATCAACTGGGATAAACAATGATTTTCACAGTGCTCTTTTTTTCTGAAAGAAAAAAAAGAGTACTATCCAAAAATGCTAGTCCTGTTTGCAGCCTTAGGCTGAAATGTTTAACACGTCAGTTCAGGAAAACAACCCAAGTCAGAAAAACACTCAAAAATGGGCTTATTTCTAAGCACCCTCTTAAATGCTTTCCTGTATTTGAAACAAAACAACAATAATAATCTCCTTCAGCCTAAAAGGCAAAATAAAAATAGCACAGATCACAACTGAGTGTAACAGAATATAGTAGAAGTTATTACCTATTCTAGCGGTTATTCTGACTGGGTTAACTACAGCAGAGGAACTGTTCTAAGTGCAAAAAAACTCTCCTACGTGTTGTTTAGTTTTCACTCTGTAATTGTATCGCAAAAGCAGGAATTGCAGCACCGGTCTTTGACTGGTAGGGAGGCTACAGCTAGCCGCTCTCCTCTCTGGAAAATAGTGAGAGCAAATAGCATGTTCATATTAATCAGAGCACTTTTTGTATTATTTATGTTAAGTATTATAAACATGTCCCTGACCAAAAGTATACAGTGGAAACCAAAGAATAATTAATTCTCAAACACTAGGAGCTGATACTAATTTGAGAAACCTGGGCACCTGAGCAGGATATCTGGGTTATCAATACTTTAAGAAACCAAGGCTGGCAAATGAGCCAATGCTAGTGCATTATTCATCCTTCAATAAAATCATTAAACAGATGCTCATGCTCTTTTCTACTGCCAAGTATCACAAATAGATGTTCATGCCCTTTCCTATCAAGAAGTATCACTTATTTTTTAAAGACCCAAGGAGAGAGAATACTATACTGGCTATCTGAAGCTTTACCTAAGCACTTGGGATTTGTCTCCTCTAAGTCAGAGTAGACAGGAATTTTACAAAATTACTAAAATTGCTAAAATTAACATCAAATACTGTGTTCAAAGAGAAGTAGCTGATCACAAGTAAAGTTTACTTCTTACTATTGATTTTGATCATGACCAGTAACAAAAATAGGTTAAATATATCAGATTCAATTTTTAGAGAGGGCAAAATTCTCTTTATCATAAAGTATTTTGGTTTTTAGATCAAGAGTTTAAAAATCCTAATTTTCCACTGGAAATTCTCTTTATAATGAGTAATTAGCTATGGTCTGTATAGACAGAAGATATTAATTTCTCTCCCCCTATGAACAGTACAGCACTGAAGGCCATGGAGCAAGTGTGGAGAGAGAAAGTCGATGTGCAGTTGGTGCAGCCAGGCAGGTCACAAGTGAGCACCCCCAGCACTTTTGACCAGATCAAGTATTGTTGTGGTTAACATTACTCTGTGTGCACATGTACATGCGCAGGTGTGAACATTTGCCTCTGTGACTAGAAAAGGGATGAAAGAGATAAGAACATGCGCCAGGATTTAAAAGAAACTAATACCTGATCTATATTTTAGACATTGAAAAATGCAAACCAGTTGACTAACCAGAAATTTCAAAGATACAATATTCATTTATTTTAGTAGGCTTTTCTACATTTCCCAGTACGACATTATTTATTTAATTAACACTAATAGTAAAATTTAAGTATTATTTATACCTCTTCATTTGAGAGTAGATATCTAAACCCCGAATTATTTCTGCTGACAAGTTTTGTCCAGTCTACATAGGAAATATCTTCTTCCTACTGCAGAATCTGTTTGACTTCTTGGATTACAACTGAATGCATAAAGTGAAGTCATAATGGTCATAATGCTCTGAAAGAAACTCCCATTTCTCTTTCTGCTGTTGCTTAAACTACCTTTTCTTCTATGGAGAGGGGATAAAAAGGTCAGACACTTAAGTGGACTTTGATATGGTTCCTTTTTGTTATTTAATTAACAGAGCTAAAAAACAGTTTTCTGGACAGAAAGAGATGATATATTATTTGCTTATGTTCTTCTCAAGAAAAATAGTGCAACAAGAGTAGCACCCTGAGGTGAAAAACAGTGTGTGTTAAATGCTTCCAGATGTGGATACACTCTGTCTTCAGTGAGTGGACAGTGAAAGAACTAAATGAAAACTCGTTCAGAGTCTCATTGACAATAGCCAACATGGTCATAAGGATGCACAGGAACCCTTTTCTGCTGTGCTTGCCTGAAAGCAAAGCAAGGAACAGCTTCCTTAACCCCGCAGTGCAGAGAGCCCAGGCATGCACCCATTAGCAAGCAAGCTCAAAGCACTTAGCAGTTTCCACCCAACTCACCAATTTCCCTGTACCAGGAAGGACTTTCCTGAGCGCCCGCTATCACTGCTCATTACCAAGTTTAATAAGTCTAACTGGTCACAAGATCAGCCTTAACCATAGTATTAATACTGTGTTTCAGCTGCAACATTCCAGGCTGCCACACTGCCATTTTAATGTTCTGAGAGGAACACTTGGGTACAAGTGCCAGTGCACTTTCAAAGTTGTACCTTATCCATCGAAGAGCTCTGAATCTTACATGTATAAACTCCTATTTTGGAAACTACAAACTTTGCCACCTTTTTGTTGCTCTGACAGCAGGACCGACATAGTTTTTTGTTCATCACGTGGTCAGTCTTCCTTCTATGTTATCAAAAATACTGCGGCTGTAAAACACCTGTTTTCATGACATGCAAGTGAGAGACAATTTTACATTTCAAGGTTAACTTGTGGCCCTGTGCCATGACCTCGAATTCATGCTCACATATTGAACAAAACCTGTCAGAAAGTCACATACAACCATAGCTGAGATTTCACTAGATGTGTTTCCAGAAAAGCACTCACTTGAAGTGATAGCCTCTTATTTTGAACAAATGCAACAAAAAGCTCACATGTCTGATCATGCAGATATGATCGTAGACGGGACTGGAAAAAGCTGTGAGGAAGCAGTGGCAGTTACTGCTGAAAAATTGGTTGGGTCCACCCCTGAAGTGCAAAGAACAGAGAAGACAACAGCAACTGCATGCAAATGGCAAATATGCTGGTCTTCATTCCTAACCCTTCTGAGCCATAATGCTAACTCTAGTAAGAAGGAAAGGCTGCTAGAAGAATACATCTGCCTGCACAACAATCAAAGAAGACATTATAATGGAGTTGTTCCTTTATATAAGAAAGTGTGCCAGGATTTAAAGGAAACTAATATCTGCTCTATATTTTAGACATTGAAAAATGCAAACCAGTTATTCTAACCAGAAATTATAATTCAGTTGTTCTTAATAACATTAGAAATTGCATGATTCTAGGCACTTGTAGGAATCTGAGACTTTTGTTGATAATGAAGTTTCAGTGAAAGTGTCCCATTTTGTGTGATGTACATGGAAGTAGCATTTGCACAGCTGGCACTTACTGTGCAATGTAAAGACAGAAAACTGCTAAGCTTAACAGGCAACTTCTTAATGGCAAATGCTCTTCTTTACTCTCAATACTGGATATTTTGCCAAATATTAAGTGGGTTTCCTCTGGTTTTAAAAAAAATGTAGAATCAAATATTTCCATCCTTCCTAGCACATGTAGTAAAAACCACTTTCTCTGTGCTATGTGAATTTCCCAGGTCTGGCTGGTACAGAGCCCATCAGATAATTACCAGCTTGTTCTGCACTCCTGCGTAGGCTGTGATCTGTTATCTGGCACAGCAGCAGATTCAGAGAGGGAACTGCCACAGATGGAGAGGACAGCAGTTTGAGCTCACCATGGACAGCTGAGGGGCTCAGTCAAGACTGGAAGGAGCCAAGCTGTAGGAGCAGGAGCAGCATGCCCAGTCAAGCAGGACGGAAGAGAGCAACTCACAACGGTACAAGACAGCTGGCTGGCAAGATGACTTGAAAGCAGAGTGCATTTCTTCTCATTCATCTGACTATTTTGCTGCCCACACAAGTCAAAATCAATACAAGGTGAACAGTTGTTTCCTATGAAAAGTATGACTGCCTGATATGAAATACACCCAGTCACCTGAGTTTAACCTGGCAAAGCATCAGAGCAATAGAAATAGTTACCTAATGGTTGCCTGGGGGCTCAATTTCATTTATGGCAAATAACCTTTACATGACAAAGGACTACCATAAAAATTAGCAACCACTAGCTATCTTTGCTAGCAGACACAGAGATGCCATCATTAAAGTCAGAGACTTTCATGATGACACGACACTGAGACAGTCAGAATGATCTGTCATGTTACCTAAGACAAGGAAACTTTATTACATGTGCATCAGTTTAAAGAAAACAGAGCTTTTTGTTCTCTAGTATTATCAGGAAATAATTTCTGGGATTTGTGAGAATCTACATCTTCCTGTAACAAAATTCAACTACAGCCAAAATTTTAGATCTTGGTGGATTACCTGCATTAGAGGTAGCAGTTACTGTGTTAACTAATCGCATGGAAGGTTATTCTTCCTTGTATATATGCATGTTCTCGTGCTTTGGGAAAACATTTAGGAAATCTTGCTCAAAGCAGGAACCGAGATGCTAACCACAACCTAACCATTAGCTGTCTGCTGTGGGACTGAACAAAAGCATCTTTGAAATGTCTGGAGTGGTTACTTGTATGTGCTGCACTTTCTGTTGGTAGATAGGAAATTAAGAATGCACTGCAAAAAAGCTTCTGCAGATCCTCTACTATGACCACTACTTACTGCCTTTTAGACTTTCTACAAAGCAGCCAACTTGAAAGAGACTGGGTGATTTACAGTCCAGCTCTGCGAATGTAGATAAGATCTGGTCAAAGATCTAAAACAAAACAAAGAACTCTATTACTCTTGGAATGGATTCTCAAATATTTAAAACTACTATGACCCAGAAAACCAAATGATTATTACCCTTGACCTTGTCATTCTTGGCTAGTCTGTTTTGCTCTGCTCTGTCTCTGTATTCTGCTTTGTATATATTAATCTGAAATATCTAACCTCTCTCGTTTGATAAAGTAAGCACTGTAGAGATAATTGGTCATTAAGTGCTCTGCTCAGTTACTTGGCTGTCCACAGGTATCTCCTGACTATCCAATACAGCAGAGACACTGTTTTTGTGTCACTATTCAGAAGAAAAATATCATTAGAAAAGCCTATTAAGATTCCTTGCAGAATAATGAAAGCAATACCTAAAACATATTCTAAGAGTACTTATTTTTATTTTGTACATTGATTTGAGGAAGTTATATATTATTTGTATTTTCTCCTACTTGGAAAAAAATGAACAGCAAATTAATTTATTCATCAAGAAAGAAAATTCTCTATATATTTATAAACATAACTATCTCCAGTAATACTAACTACTAGTCAAACTGAAGGAAATCTTATTTATAACACAAGGTAAATTAACTCAATTTTCTCCTTATATTTGCCTCTCTAACATAGTGGTAAACTTGAACACATAAATTTAATATGTCAACCTAAACATAATAAATTAACAGAAAAAATTTATTATGCATATGGAAGAAACAAAATAAACTGCATTACATATACGTATTTCTTCCTCCTGTTTTTGTCTTCTTCATCATGAAAATAGGTACACAACAAAACCCCAGCCCTCCCTGAGAAATCCATGAAAGAATCTAAATTTCACACCTCATGCAGAAATCGGAAAAGGAGTCAGAATTGAGTATCTGGCACTGCAATTCTTGCACGCTTACAACTGCTAATAGGAGTTTGAGAAAAGAACAGTAACAGATAAAGTCCTTAATTGGCATGAAACACTTTTCTGGGTTTCCTAGAAAAGGTCGACAAAATGGCAAAAGTAAGATTAAGTTACAGTGATGAAGGACACTCACAGACTGCAAAATTCGGCTTTGAAGAACACATATTCATGCCACAGCACTGCTACTCAACTTTTAGTAGTCACAGAAGGACTGAATTCATTTACCATAATCCACTTTCCCACCCACCAATTACCATGAGACAAAGGCTACCACAAACTTTCAAGCATTTGGCTTGGCAGGAGTTTGTGAAATTACTTCATATACAAAAGAGGTAACATATATACAGTATTATGTTACTTTAACAAGGCTTTTAAGCAGATTTTAAGTGACCTTATTGGCCCAAGTAATAAAACGGTAATTCTTAGTGGACTTACAATTTATGGAGAAATTTGACATGAGCAACAGCCCCTTGCTGCTTTGGTTAGTATAAAAGGCTATGGCACATTCTGATTTATTGCATTCTAATTCCTATCCTTTTAATTTATTTTTTGAAAGAGATTTGTAGCAATGTTATTCATAGAACTCCAGTTCAATAGCAACAAGCAAACTGATAACCAAACAGTTTCATATGCACTTTGCTTTCCAGATAATGAATACAGCACACAACTCCAACGTCAAAGTGCTAGCATATCAGCTACAACCATTTTATCAGCCAGGTCTTTACAAGATCCAGTTACATCAGTTCCCTGCAAGCGTGTCCAATGAAGCATATTCAGCAAAATCATTTATTGCAGAATTCAGGCATGATTAAAGTACCGTAGCTTTCCCACATTCCAGTGACTAAACATGCAAAAGCAGATGTTTAGGTGCAGTAATGCTTAACACAGAATAATAAAGTAAGGTGAAGCCTTTGTGTTCCAAAACTGGGAGAAACAAACAACACTGAAAAAACAGATGGTCCCAGTCCATTAATACATGACTCCATGAGTGATGTCACCACCAAAATGTTGCAGCTTTTGACGTCAGTGAAATATCCCCAAAAAAATTGAGGGGTGTTTATCTACAAAGCAGACATGGCCAGCTGCCCTGGTGAAGTGTGTCTACACCAATGCACACAGCACAAGGAACAAACAGGATGAGTTAGAAGCCACTGTGGTGTTCAAAAGCTATCACCTATTTGCCATCACTGCTACTTGGTGGGACGAATGTCATGTGCAGCTCTTGAGTGCAGCTATCAATGGCTCACAGGCTGCTCATAAGGGAACAGGAGAGGAAGGAGGGCTGGAAGGCTCGCTCTCAACATCAGGAGGTGGGTTGACTGTGAAGAGCCCTCTCAGAAGAACTGCCATGAGCAGGCTGAAAGCCTGGAGGTAAGAATCAGAGTCTAAGACAACAAAAGGAACCTTGTGGATAGTGTCCACCACAGGCTGCCTGATCCAGGGCAGCTTGTGGATGAAGCCTTCTTGCTCAGGCTGCAGGAAGCATCGTGCTCAAAGACTCTTGTCCCACCAGGGAACTTCAACCACACTGACATTGTCTGGGAAAGTAGCACAGCAAGCTTTAGGCAATCCAGGAGACTCCTGGATAACTTCTGGAGCCTGGTAATAGAAAGCCCTACCAGAGGGGGTGAGATACTGGACCTGCTAGTCACCAGCATGAGCAAGCTAAATGGGGACATCAAGACTGAAGGCAGCCTGGCCTGCGGTGATCGTGCACTGGTGGAGTGTGCAGACCTGAGAGATATGGCAAAGATCAGACAAAGAATAAAGAATTTGTAGAAGGCAAGCTTCCAGCTTTTCAAGGAAATAGTCAGTAGGACCCCCGGGAAACTACCCTCAGGAACAAGGGAGCAGAAGAGAGCCGGCAGATCTTTAAGAATGTTTTCCATAGAGCGCAAGACTTCTCAATTCCCTGGTGTAGGAAATCAAGCAAGGAAGGCAAGAGACTAGCATGGCTGAGTAGGGGAGCAACTGCTGGTCAAACTGAAGGGCGAGAAGTAAATGCATAGGCAGTGGAAGCATGGGCAGGTATCTGGGGAAGAGTACAGGGATGTAGTCCAGTTGCGTAAGGATGGAGTCAGGGTGACCAAGGCAAATCTGAAGCTGAACTTGGCAAGGGATGCAAAGAATAACAAGAGGGGTTTCTACAGGTGTGTGAGCCAGAAAAGGAAGGTGGGAGAAAGCATATTCCCCCTGCCCCTTCCCAAATCTCATAAGCAAGGCTGACACACTGTAACAATGCAGGCTGAGGTACTCAACAAATTTTCTGCCTCAGTTTTCACTGTCAACCTTTTTTCCCACAACTCTTGAGTCCACAGTACACAAGACAAGTACTGGGGGACCAAAAGTCCCTCCCACTGTAAGAGAAGATCAGGTGTGTGACCACCTGTCACCAACCTGCTTCAATTCTGTACCTTCTCTCAGTAACACAGCACAGCACCTTGGTAGTTTACGATTCCTTGTGTGGCCATTTTCAGATTACCAACAGTAAAGGAGGCCGGAGCCAGGTGGGGGTCGGCCTCTTCTCCCAGGCAAGGTGCGACAGAACAAGACAACACAGCCTCAAGCTGCACCAGGGAAGGTTCAGGTTGAACATCAGGAAGAAATTCTTTCTGGGGATGGTCAAGCCATTGGAATGGGTTGTTCAGGAAGGTGGTGGAGTCGATATCCCTGGAGGCATTCAAGAAATGACTGGACATGGCACTCAGTGCCATGGTCTAGTTGATAAAGTGGTGTTCGGTCATGGGTTAGTCTTGATGATTTTGAAGGTCTTTTCCAAGCTTAATGATTCTATGATCCTACAGACATCAGTGTTTCTGTAAGTATTCTGGACAAGAGCCATAAAATATGGACCATTCTCTGTGTATTTACTAAATTCCCAGGAGTAAGGATACATTTCACCTCCGTAGGTTAATGGTCAGTCAACCCTCTCTCGCTTTCTATCCATCTTTCCCAATTTTCCTCCCCCTCTTTCTCCCTTTTTCCTCCCAACCAGGGAAAGCTCTTGATTTTTCTCATGTTTTCACTTCAACAATTTAAGCCAAAGGGCTTGCATTAACTATAGTGGAAAATATTTAAATTTACTGATATAGAAAGTTTTGTTCTCACTAAAATTGACCAAATTCTAAGGTGTGGTCAAGCCATTTTCCACTGTGGTTCCCTTGGGTAACAAGTGTGTATGTGATTATTTTAGGGTAGAGGGGACAACTCACCTGCTTCCATTTATCTCCTTAGATATGGAGTCTTAAAGACTCAGATCCAAAGATTTTATATCCCTCAATTTCCAAAGCTTAAGAAACAACAATCCTCTTAGATTATGATTTAATTACATGGATACTTCTGATTCAACTAGTTTTTAGAGTTAAATTAATTTTAAATCTTAATATGTAAAAAATTAATTTCAAATAATATTTTTCCTCTCCTATTTTATCCAGGGAAAAGATGCTTATGGCCAGACTTCTCTAAAATGTTGACTTGTTACTCATCAAGCAGTAGAGCATTGGGCTCTGTTTACATCACTGCAAAGCTTAAGGCATTTTGTGGAATTTTTTCTTCCAGATGTTGTCCTATCAAAATTTTTACACAGCAGAAGAAACATAACAGTCAAGTCCTGCCTTTTGGCAAAATGACAAAATAGACATATATTAAATGTCAGCTTTCTAGAGTTTACATCACTCACACCCTTCAGTCTACAAGGACCTACAAATTACAGCTGTCGAAGTTTTTGCATAACCTAAACTTTCAGCTCTAGAGAACCCTTACTTGTCTACATTTATTTATATTCTTGGTAATGGAGTGGTTCATTATTTATACTAGCTGTTTAAACAGTAACTGGGTTGTTTTAGGAATTGTGCATTTGTGCAGAGATGGGCTGTGCAGTTTATGCGTCTGAAGGAAATCATCGACAAAGTAAGTAGAAATAAAATTGTGCAATCATAAGAGTAAAATATTTTTCCATAAAATCTTTTGCAATAGCTTTTGCAAGCAAAGAATGTAGATTAGCTTACTTCTCACATCCACTAGTCATGTTTTTTTGACTGCTAGGATTTAACATTGTTAAATCTATAAACAGACACTGCTACATTTTCATGCCTCCTTTCATTTTTAGAAATGTGTAACTTTGCTCATGTATAAACAGCTCTGGAGATGTGTTATGGAAGAGTTATTACCTACACACTAAACAATCTCCTAACTGAACTTAAAACTGAGACTGGTGCTCTGCAGACCTTCAAAAATAGAAACGGGTGAACCTTTTCAAATAGGGAGCCTTTTGATCTTGCTGATTCAAGAGTCCCCAGAAGCAGAAATTCTTGCATCTCTTATCTCCAGCATTTTGAATGCATGTTTCCTTTCAAAATTGACAGCACCAAGAGAATTGATCATTATTTGTCGGCAACTGGAAACCTAAACAATGTATGAATGAAAGATAGTCTGTACTACATTGCAGAGAGCATCAACATCGGTAGGAATAACCTACATGTGCATAAATACACACACAGTAAATTAAATATTAATTCAGAGTTTTTTCTCTGCAGTCCCACTCCTCCAGCATCTTTTAAGCATGCACCTCTTAAAAGATATTCAAAAATGTAGAAATTTGAGTAATTTTCTGAAAACTAGCTCAAAAAATTAATAAGACAGCATTCTGGATTCCACATTTCAGACCTCACAAAGCACATAACAAAAGTTAAGGATTTCATGATAAAATGCTGCTAGTGACCATGTACCCCGCACAAAGGTGAGTGTTTATGACCTTGGTGAGATGGGATTTCCATTTCCTTTAATGAGCCAAGACATCAGACTCGCAACTCTTAAGTCTTGCAAACACAAAACCTGCCCCTGGGACAATACGTCTGTTTCTGCGGAAGCACAGGAAAGTAGGTGTGGAGAAGGGGGGAGGACAGGGAGATGGGGACGGGGACCTGCATAACCAAACCAAGACAGTGACGGCATCTGTGGTGTAGCTGATCTTCAGGCCAGAAAGAAGAGGAAGAAAAGTACAGCTGTGAAGCTTTGCATCAGGAGTTGATCTGTGGTACCCCTGCTCCCCACTGGGGAGCACAGCATGCATTTTTGTTCCAGAGGTTGACACCGTCAACAGCTCTGATCACTGCAAAATACTCTTTTCCAATTTGCTCTCTCTGGAACAACGGCTCTCAAAGCCACAAAGCACAGTGTATTTTTCAGAGCTGTTTTGGTTTTGAGTTTGGTGGGATGGCAGACACGTGTACCCCAGCTTCCCTGTCATAACATTTAATATTGGCAAAGACAGTAAAACCAGGTGCCAACTATACCAGAAATCATCTGTAGTATTTAAAGGCATCTTGTTTACTCCTGTCACTTGCTTCTTCATTAGGTCAACAGACACATATCAGACCTACAACGTGTGTGGGCAAAGTTAAAACTCTTCCTTTCCACACTGAGAGGCAGGATGCAGTGTTTAGCCAAAGGATCACAAAGAAGTCAAATCTGATGGGATAGTGGAGCATGGCTGCTGAGTGAGGGGGGGCATATATGCCAGCTGTACGGTCCACATCTGGCTGATCAGCCACACTCCTTGCCCAGCAACATGTACTGCAACTTCACTCTGGCTAACCAAACAGAGCAAAGGGGAGGAATTCCATATGGAGATGAATTAAAAGACAGGCAGGATGGAGGGACTGCAGGACTCCAGAAGAGAAGGTTAGATGTAGTGGTATATGGGTAGAGGGAAAAGAAGTCCCAGCAGGAAAAAAAAGGAAGCCAGCTGGTAAATAGAGTTCTCAGCAGAACACCTACTCACATGCCTAGTATAACATAAGGTCCTTTAACCACACCGCGTAAGCCTCCAGCTCTCACATGTCAGAGACGTGAAGGCTAAAAGTAACCCAAATGTTGGAAAGCTTTTTAGAAAATATATGAAACCAAGGGTTAAAGGGAAAAATAAAATATGGCATCTGAAACATAATTTGGAGGCACAAATAGAAAGCCCTTGATGGATAAGACATAGGACAACAAGTGCACAACTTCTTTGCACGAAGACATTCATAATTTGAAGTGTACACTGTTTTGTTTTTAATCCCAGGCTGAAAAGATTGAATCTGCATGAACACTAACATTGAAAGGGTTTCTAGAAGAATACACTAATAGCTTAATTTATAGATGAGAATGAGAGATGTTCAGGTAAAATAATTTTTAACCACAAAAATGATTAAAGGTTGAATGGCTAATCCTCTTCCTGGAGCTTTTCAATTTCTTAATACCTGTGAAAAGGTATTAACTGAAACTCATTTGTTGCAGCTGTAAAGCGCCGTAAGCGCCAGACTAAGTAGTTTCATTAACTCCTGTTTCTAAAAGAACAGCTTGCTAATTTTATATAAAGTCATTCAACCTCCTGGTAGCACATGTGAAGAAACATAAGCCAACCCAAAGCTTTCCCAGCGACTCTTTTTGAGAACAGACTGGCAGTAACAGAACCAGAATCAGGGAAAGGGAAAACTGCATATGGCTTTTGTCTGATGTCTTAGCGTTTGTCATAAGGAAATGTAATCCGCACATAGAAGGAATTACACTTTAGTCAAAATGCCTGTTTATATATCTGCCTCAATTTTGAGCAGGGTTTTAGCTGTACTCTACAAGTTTATGAGACCTACACAAGCCAGTTGTTTCACAATCGGAATAATGGAACTTCTGCAGTTACAGAGAATGAAGACATTGTTTTGGATAAAAGAGCCAGGTAGACATGATTGTTAATTGTCTTGCTTATACCATGTAACCTAAGTGCAAGCAGAGAGCAAGGAAGACAAAAGGATTTTAAGGAAGCAGAAATTTTAAATGGCTTTAATCTTCAGCAGCCTATACTCACCACTTAACATAGAGACAAGAGTTGTGACTGATGTAAGAAACAGGCATTTACTCTTTTTAAATCAACCAGTCCAGACCTCTAAAGCTACACATGCTAGTTTGTATGTGAAAAAGTACAACAAACCTTTATCATTCATTATAATAACCTTGCAGTCCAGTTCTTCCGAAAAACAACTTCATAATAAGTAAACAGTACATTTTAAACTCATAGCTGCGTGCCTCAAAGCATCTTCTTTCATTAATACAGTTTGCACTTTACAAAAACATATACTAAGGCTATTTGTATTCTACACAAAGCTAGAATGTAGGACTTGAAACACAACACTCAACATTTAAGATAAAATATGTGTATTTCAATTCCAAATGAGGCACTAAATCAGCCAAAGCTTGTTTCTGATGGACTAGTGATAAATTATAGGATTTTAAGTAATCCTCCAGTAAACAAAGTGAACACTGTTCTTCACGCAGAAAACTGCTGGTTAAATCACACATAACTTAGATCTGGTATTCTTGCTGGAAAATATGACATTACCCTGATTGTCAGACAGCCTTCTAGAAACACTCAATTTTCCAGCTTGCCTCTATGTAAGCACACAGTTTATAAGAAAAATTATGTGATAGAAGTCATGAACATACAAAGCCCCTACCTAGCAATGCAGATCTTGAAAGAGTTTTCTATACTCTGGATCAAGTGAAAAAAATACTTTCATAAATATACTGTGAAGGAAAGAAGAAAGATTACATGACAGTGGAATTACTTTGCAAAAGAAAATGAAGCCTGTCATCCTGCCCTAACAGGCTGTAAAGATGCCTAACAGTAAAATCGGTGTCTCACCCGTAAGAGGTAAGAGTTCTGCATGGTATTTGGAACAAGACCTGCCTTGCAATTCTAAGGTCCCTAAATGTTTGGCAGGGAAACAGTACCACCTGCAGTATATGGCAAAACTTGTTTATTTGTGTACAAGGCCAAGATCACATACTCCTTGATGAAACACGTCTGTTTTAAACATGCTTGTGGAGCAAAAACATGGTGTATTTACTGCTCCATGCTTTAAAGTGAAAGTCCGCCATGGCAGAAATCATTCACAAAATAATCTCAACTAGAACATCTATTTTATCTTGTATGAATGGCACTTCGACAGAATAAAACTACATTCCCCCCTGCATCTGTCTGCTTTCAAAGTGATGAGTAAAAAAAACAAAAAGACTATGTTTACTGAAGTAGAAAAATCTATCATTGCTTTCTATTAAATTTATTTTCTTCAAAAAGGCACTTTCTCAGATTTCTGAGAGATCTGGGCAGGGTGGATAAAAATTTATTTTTTTATATCTGCTTTTCAGATCTTTATTTAAAAACATTTTATTTTCAAACACCCTATTTGTATTTAAATATTAAAATACTATATTCTGTGCAAAGCAGTAACCTAGTAAAAACAATTAATTTAAGCTACAAAAATACTCAATAGTATTTAAAGTGTTCAAGAACAACAAAATCTCTGAAGAAACAGAAGCCAAAGACAAAGGAACTGGAGCTAGAATAAGCTGAAATGCTAAACCAGCTTTTGACAGAAACAGACTATTCCACAGGTGCATTGTGAGTCTTTGCTTCATTCCAAATTTCAGCTACTTCATTCAAAGCTGAAAAACCAACTGGGATTTTAAAAGCCAGGAAACCTTATTTTTTTCTTACAATCCATGAATAAAAATGAGGTGAGAGGCTGAGATCAAGATTTAAAATCTCAAAGTCCATGGTAACGAGAAACAATCAGTTCAATTCACTACTACAGATAAAAACTGTATTTACTAAGTCAATAGGTTTCAAATTAAAAACATATTTTAGGAAAGTAATTTTCTCTTCCATGTGAATGTTAAAGGGATTTCATTTTACTGGGTTTTTTTTTTCAAACACTTGTTTTATAAACAAATAGCACAACCATGGATAATAAATGCTTACACTAACATTCTTTAAATCTTGGGAAATGAGAAAACATAATAAATGTAAATTAAACCACATTACTGATCAAGTGCTTTGCCCCATCAGAAAAAAGGGATACTGGTAACATACTCATAAACCTTTAAACTGTTTTAATTACGGAAGACAACCAATATTACCCTAACAAAAACAAACCTAAACAAAATTAAAAGAAGATTGAAAGTAACAATTTTCCGATTTTCCAATTTCAATTATAGTCAGAAGCATTTATATAAAATTTTTTCTATGCTGTTTTTCTTTACCTAGAATCTGGAGGAAAAGGGAACTAGATACAGTGCTTGGAAACTGAAGGGCGCAAGATTTAATTTTCTTCTTTTAAAAGCATGGAGCTGACAGAGCAATTTGCTAGTGGACATCACCGTCCCGATTATCTGAACTCGAAATAAACTAGAAAGAGCTCATTTCTGGTTTAAGACAAATCTCTTCCCTTTCGTGTGGTATGGGGACAGTATTTTCACTCCGTCTTTTGACAGCAAGGCATGGTGTCTAGGGGGGACAATAGAGAAAATTTCCCCAAAACTGAACTACATCAGTAAAACTGACAAGAGAGGCACTAGTCTACCTACTCTATCTGAGGCCACAGAATGCATTTGCTTTAAAGTCCTGGGGTGGGAGCATAACAACTGCTTTGATACATAACATACACCTTCATAACTACATAGATTGTATAGTGAAGAGACTTCATCAAGTTGCTTTCAATTAAGTCATTTACTGTTACAAACTTATCTTCTGTTTCCATAAGAGAAATGAGCAGGGAGTTCAAAGGGCCTATGTAGGCTACAAGGAGGTGTTTTCTGCAGCAGTCAAGTTGTCCAGGTGAAGTCAGAACGCTTCAAATTGATAGTATGGGCCAGATGCCTAGCTCAGCTGGCACTTGGATTCAAAGAGTTCGATATTAGTCGGTGTGAGGAGACATGCTGAGAACCATTTAATGTGAAATAAAGGCAGAAACTAATGTTTTCCTTTTTTTTCCTGTATAAATATCTAACAAACTGCTACAGCTGTGTTTATCAGCAGAAGCAGAACTAGCTTAGCCTGCTTTGTAATTACCTAAAAACTGGTATCGCTGGCTCAGTTAATTTAACGCATACCTGATCCCAGTTTGAAGGTCTATATTTTAACCAGGCAGTTACATCTCCTTAGCAAAATGTAAGTTGCTTGAGAATGGAAATGGCATGTTGCGATACAATGTAGGTGTTCTCGAGCAAAGCCACAGTACTAAGATTAAGGTACTAACTTTTTCCCAGTTACTTTGCCATTTCAATCAAGCCTGCCTCCACCAAGATTCACTTCTGTGTTAATATTGGTTGGCATAAAATTTGAACATATTTTTCTGTTTTAGCACTTATTTAACAAGAGGTTTTCCTCACAGTTTTGCTCTGTGATAGCATGTGATATTATACAGTTTATTTACAGGTCCACCACCTCCACTGAAAATTTTCAGTATCTTCTTAAGATAAAGTTATTTCTATTCAAATGAGGAAAGTCCATTCAGACAGCTCCCTGGTAGGGCAGAATAAAAAATGCCACGGCTTTTACTGCAGATGTACCACCTGCAGATATGTTGTTGAGCCATACATATGGGTATATATCATATCTAATTGCATGTGACAATCATATATGAATAAATTTTAACAACTCTTAGTTATCAGGGAAAAGCAAACAATTTATAAAGCCTAATTTGCTCACAAACCAGAATGCGTTACCTGAAAGGTATGAAGCTGATCCTGTTTGGCTATGCTGATATAATTAGCTTCAGTTGCCCGAGCTCTGATACCATATTAGGTAGTAAAAATGTTGCAAAATGGATAAGAGCGTACTGTTATAGAGACATTTGCATCCATGACCTCCTCAGGTACCAGTGACCCTGTAGATGTTCTGGCAGTTGCCAGTGGGTGACAGGCCACCCCTGTCTTCCAGCTATTTGTTCACAGGATCAGCAAAAGAGAAAACTGAGGACACATGAAACTGTACCAAAGATAAATGCAGTATGACTGCAGTAAAAATTCTCTTTTTTTGGCTAAGCCTTTCCCTCTCTGCACCACCCATGAGACACAAATACATACTATAAGCACAGAAGAGCAATAATCACAGAATAGTCTGAATTGGAAGGGACCCACAAGGACCATTAAGTCCAGCTCTTAAGAGACAGACTGAGCCCATGACCTTGGCATTGTTGGCACCGTGCTCTGATGAATTGAGCTAATCCCAGAGGAGCTCTGGCTGCTCCCAGCATCAGGCATTTTGCAGACACTGCACAATGTCAGGAATTAACCTCCACTATGGCAGGAGATGGCTCAGCAGTAGAACTGCTTTGGGGCACAGGATGAAGGAACAGAAGACAGTACCTGAGAGCACCTGAGTGATACTCTCTGTGAACTTCTCCCGCTCACCTTCTCTCCTGCCCCCAAGCTTGCTTTCTGCTCAGAATCCTCTTGCCCTTCATCTTCCTTTACAGAGACCTATGCATTGGCCTTCCTCAGACTGAGCCGAGCAGATGAAACATCTGAGTCAGAAAACTCTGGCTTACTGAAGTTCATACAGCAAGAACTTTAGGCAGTGTAAGAGCCTCACTCTCCCATTCACCTTCAGTACCATGCAAGGTGGCTTCCTTCACCCTGGGGTTCCAGAGATTGACAGGAACGTGTTGCAATGAGTTGGAAACCTAGTCAGCTTGCTAAGGAAGAGGTTTGCCCAGTCTTTCCTGGGAACACCGCAATGGTCACAGCGCTGAGAAGTGGTGACGGCATCTGACCTAAAACTGTATGACTGAACGTGGCTACAACTGTTTGGAGCCAGATGCAAGTGACAACAGAAGCTTCTTTCCTGGTACCCAGAGACAGATCCTTTTCCTCCACTGTCCAGCACAGAACAATAGAAATGGTTTCAGCTGGACTGTAAGAGGGTGACAAGGAGCAGAAGTATCTGGGAACACGGATCCTGCAACATCCGAAAGCACATGGGAAGGTTAAAGGAACTTTTTTATTTCATTTGTACCCATCTCCAGCTGGGTACAAATGAAATAAATCCTACACACTCAGTTCAGAAACACAGATATGTTTGTTAAACAGCAGTCAGAAGTGATAGCAGTATTTGCTTAATCCCAGAACCTGTGTGGCTCAGATATGTACACCTCAAGCCAGGTTATTGTGGTTTCATGGCCTGCATCTGAGGCAGTAAGCATTCTTCCATCATCTACACATAAAAAAAAATCAGGCCATGCTTGAGCTGAAATAGAAATGTCTGTGACACATTCTACCGATTAATGTCTTTATTCATATATATTTTTTTAAATGTGGTACTTTCTTGCACTCACCACTACACATGACTTAATATGTGGACAGGGTCCACAACTGATGTCACACTGGTCTAACAGTCAGTGAACCATCACACTTCAATTTTCTGTGTTTTGCCAAGCATGTAACTTCTAAGCCTACAAACCCTGCAGCACTGTAATTATGTAGCAGTAACAATATAATTATAATTGCATTAACCAAGCAGGGGCAGTTCTGGGGAAGAAAAGAAAGGCAAAGAACCATCACTATGTAACAAAATGGTAAATACAGGATTCAACAACGTAAGCACACCACACAGTATCTATCTTCTCTCCTTCAAGCAGAACCTGCTATAGCAATCCAAAAGACCTCCCTAGAACTGCCTTTAAATACACTCAGTTCACTGTATTTAATACATACTTCAGAGTATCTGGTTAAGCAGACTTATTTCCTCTTTCTCTATTTAAAAATAATAGTTTTAAGACACAAAAATGAAAAATTGAACCTTGGTAAATACTGTAAAAGCTAAAGGCTGGACTTTCCAAAGAAGTCAGCACCCCTAAACTCCCTTTTCACAACTGCTGAGCATGAGAATATTGGAAACTTACCATAGGGCTTTTATTTCCAATTGCAAAATTATGCACTGGATGTGCATCTGTATTGAGAGATAAAAGCTGGAGAATCTGATGATGCTGTGTAATATGGATTTATTGGCTCAAACCAATGCTAAACGAAATTTCTTAGAGGTTTTGTACTCAACAGTACTCCTGGTTTTGCTCTCATTTATACCTTTGATTTATGTTTCTATATTCTGAGCAAAGCTTCGTCAAAATTCTTGAACGCTCTCTTTAGCACACATATGTGGTAGTTACAAGCTTTGTAATCTCTAACTCTTATCACCTCAAGAAATCTCAATAAACAGAGAAAAAGTCTTGGTGGTTGAAATGTGTTTTAACTGATATTCAACAATTTTAGAAAATTTATTAGAGATCTTTTTGAAAAGATCTCATCATTTATTAGATAAATATAGTCTTAGAAGCATCCACCTGGCCAAACAGGAACATCATTATTAAATATTAATTCTGTTATTTTGTATTTTTAATGAGAGTTTTAAGCACATTTTTGCTCATTTGTTTTTTAAAGACCTAACAAAACATTCTGAATCTTGTGCTACACTACCTCTGTGAGATGAAAGAAACAAACCAGCTAACTCTTATGCTACTAGGCACACATTTTCAGAGAACGCATCTCAAATATACATTAGAAATGTTCTTCACAAGCCAAAGGCAGGTCCCTAGAGAAACGTGAGAAAAGACAGAGTTGCCATGCCATTTATCCACCCCTTTCCCCTTATCTCACTAGTTATGTCTGAGAAAGAGTAACTTAATTAAATCTGCAGTGTCAATCAACAGTAGCTATGGACTTGGGTGGAAAAGTGACCCTGAGTTAAAGAAAACTTAAAGCATGTATCCTCATATTGAAGACTTCCGGTTCTGTTCCACAACCCTGTCACCAAAATCACTTGAAACATACAAAACTTAGAGCACTACACAGTGAGTAGGTGAGGATTTCAGCTGTTTCAGCTGAATAAAGAGAAGGCGCTTTATGAAAAGCCTTCTGGGAAAGTGACATCTTCAGTGACTCAGGTACCTCAGAGACACCTCTGTTCCCCTGAATTCAGCTGGAGGTATTTGATGAGAGGACCTCTCCTGGAGTGGAGAGAATAGCAGTATTCAATTGCTAACATCTGCAGGGACTGAAAAGAAAACCCTGTGTCTGAAACAGGTGAGGCCCTGGCCAGCTCAGGCTTACCTCCTGAGCAGCAGCAGGAGAAATACTATGGACAGCCAGCAAAAGGTAGCCAAGTCCAAGGCATCAGAAATAAAGAGATACTGGAGCCAGCTCTTCGACAAAAGAACCATGGTCAAAGACCATTGTGTAATTGGAAATGTTCAAGGGCTGCGAAGACACTTGACTTAGGAAAACAGATTGAAACTGCAGATCCAGATTACCCCTTTTATTTGTGAAACCTAGAATGTTACAGATCTACCTCGTTCTTATCCACTGGATATGATCTTCTCCTAAAATGTGTCTGTAAACAAAGCTGCAGCCTCATTTTTCAGTTCCCTGCTAAGTGTCTCTGCCCTTACACGTTCACTGAAATCCAGAGCATGCTTGTAATGCAGGCACCTCTCCACAAAAATGTCATTCAGAGATGCAGAAAAGTTCCTCTAGACCTTTATATCCAAAACGAAGACAGTAAGGTCCAGGATAGCTATCCAGTGCACCTACTTCACACTAGCTTTATGGTCTGTTCTGTTTTCTTACAAGCAGTGAAAAACTGTGCCATGTTTGCTTTTCTGCTCTTTTTTTTTTTTCATTTCCTATATTAAACAAAAACAAACAACAAACAAACAACAAGGTGGTGAGAAAGAGGCAGAAAAAAAATAAATGTAGTAAAAAGTACCCAAAACATATTATTCCGCTAAGAAAATAACCCACTCACAATAAACCCGGACATCTATGAGCTGAAGGGTTAACAAATCTGTTTCTAGCCTTACTTTCCCCAAACAGATGTTCCACACAACATTAAACAGGGGCTAGAAAGGGGGGAGGCAGAGAATGAACTTTGGTGCAATATGGAATTTTTAAAGGCATTTCCTTCTCTGTGAGAGCCAAAAGCTGTGATCACTTAAGTCTTTGCTTTTTTTTTAATACATACTAATTCTTTAGCTTTTGCCAAACTAAATGAATCCAGTCTTTGAAAGCCTTCTCTTTAAAAAAAAGAAATCATAGTTTCCTCAGTCATACTTGGAAGTCGGAGTTTTTTCCAAGAATGTCACCAAAAATGCACACAAATTTCTCTCTCTCAACAATTAATTCTGAAGTGTTCAGGTGTGTAACACTGTTACAACAGCAACTTAGAGTTACAGATCTTAAAACTTTCATATCTAAATAAATTCATTTTACTCAATAATTAGAAAATTTCTTTACTGTTTGGGGTTTTTTTTTGCTTGCTGGTTTGTTTGTTTTGATTAATTGCCTGGGGTTTTTAACCGGGTTGGGTTGGTTGTTTATTTTAATTTGCTAAAGATAATACCAAGCAATGCTAATACAGGTGCTCATTTGAATCTGAAATTCAAATGTTACTTTGGAGTACAGAAAAATATTTTAAAACTTTATTAATCTGCATTTGTGACTATTTCTCTTAACAAATAATTTAAAAGTTGATCACATTTCCAAACACCGATGCAGTTTTCTGACCACACAGATGTTCGATACACCTTACTCTTCTTTTATGTGTAGTCCCGAAATGAAGAATGAATGATTCAGGAAAGTAGATTCCCAAATTAAATATCCCTTTCACTCCTGAACAGCTATAATGTATTTCTAAAAACCCGAACTTGATAATGCTAAATATGTTAAAAATATTTAAAAATCAGAATACTGTTGTTTCCAAAGTAACAGTGTACCTCAGAGGCCCTCGTTATGAGAGAAGTTTCTCATTTATTGCAATAGTTATACAATTGCTGAACTAGACAAATTGCACGAGTTAGAAGGAAAAAATTCACAATAAATATGAAAGATGTATGTATATTGCACATTGATATCACTTTCCATGTTCTGCTTTCTCACCTCCAACTTCATGCCTTTTACACTTAAGAAAATTAATCCTGAAAAACACTAGCCAATTTTAACAGGCATAATGGGAGGCAGGTGGTAAATGAAAACAGCAGTGATAAATTATGGATGATGTGATAAAAAATTCTTGCTAAGTACAGCCCAGCATTTATGTGTATGTTGAGAGTATTCACCGTAGAAACAATATTTAGTAAACTAATAGTAGGAAATTAATTGTAGTGAACTGGACTGCAATGTGGAAGAGAAACAGATAAATTAGTTAAATACTCTGAAGAAAAAGAAAACCTTAGATGTTCAAAACAACCAAAATTAAACTAGTCTTAGATTATTCCAATTCAGTGCTTGTGAGGCTCCTCACGTAAGTGGGGATTCCCAATGCAGATACCACCTATGCACAGAGCAGGACCACCACATCACTCTGTGGTTCTAACACAGAAAAGGTATCCATCCAGGGAAACAAAAAGGAATTCTTCTTTTGCACTGTGTAATGCAATGGTTGATCCTTTTCAGACAGCTTTATTTTTAATTAATTCAATTCCAAAACATTAATGGAATGAAATTTATTGCTTATTATTTTCTCTTATTAATTTGTCTAGAAACTATGCTTTCATCTCTCTTAATCAGTTTGCTGTATGCTGGGAATTCATTTGTGTCCCAAGCTTCGCCACCAAAAAATGAAGTATTTTGTCTCTTTTATAAGGTCAAAGAGTAAAGAGCATTTATTTCTCTTTCTCTGCCTATATGCTTTATTTGTTTAGTCACTGTATATCCAATAGCAAAAGTCAAAATGAACAGAAAAATTATGAGACTCCCAGTAAATTGAAAGTAAATTGTGGTTTTTTGAATGCTACATAGGCCAGCACACCAATAAATGCTCTGAAGGACTGTTATGCTACAACTTCCAGCTTTCTTTTAATGCAAACTTTTATCAGAAACCAAGGCGCTGAAGACAGTGACAAACATCCTGGTTGTATACAGCAAATACTTATAATAACAAATAATATTAATAATTTAAATCAACAATATAATAAAATAATCACTACTGACTTGGCAGTATATGGGACACCAAAGTTCCTGATACTGTAGTGCTACTTCAAATACTACAAGAAAAACAAGTACAAGACATAGATCGGGCAGATACTGATTAAATTAAGTCCTCAGTGTCAGATTTGAATTAAAGTTACATACTTTCTAGAAATATTGAGTAGCATATTCTGAAAACAGAAGCCATTTGACTACAATGGAAGTACCAAGCCTGAAGTCAAGATAGAACTCGATCCATACTCACAACAGGGAAACTTTAACATCCAAATCTTGGGAAAGCAGCCACTACAAAGCTACAATTTCCAGGACTCAGCTAAGAGACAGTTGTGTTCTCTTCTTCTCCAGCTCTTGTATGCCATTTTTCTGTCAGTACCTCAGACCTGAAGGAAATGTGGCCTTCGCTTCTTCATATGCATCACACATGGTGAAAAATACCAGCCAGAAAAGAAGGAATACCCAAAATTCAAGGTAATTCATAGGCCACTCATATTTCTGATTGAAAGCATACACTCACATCTTCTGTAAAATAGGAGACATACTACTTGCCTTTCAACTGTAAGGAAATTCAGCCCAAATAGACAAGATTTTTCATCAAGCATAGAATAAAATGACCGTCACTAAACAACAGCTTGAATCTCTCTCTCAAAACCCTTTTTTCTGTTAAGCATGTGTAAGGAACTTTGTACTTTCTGGTGATGAGAGAGGTAGCTGAAAAAATGTCAAACACCATTAAGAATTGTTTTAAAATCTCTAATCCTCCTGAGACTTCAGAACTGGTTCTGTAGACACCAAAAGACATCATGGGGGTTGGATGGCTGCTCATAACAACACCCCAAATTCTGAGTACCTGGTTTAAAAAAAAAATTACTGGTAATGAAGTATACTGATAATATACTATACTAAAAAATGAAATTACTGGTATGAACTATAATCAAAAGCTAATCAAAATAGTCCTCAGGATATACTGGACATCATAAATTGCGTTCACTTTTCGACAGTGTTGTGGCAAAGGAATACTAAGTATACATCTATATTTTGCTCATCATTTCATGGAAAAAAAAAAAAAAAAACCAACAAACCAACAACAAATCCCCCCCAGTCACCAAACAGTGAATAAACTGCTATTTACATGAAAACTACTAGAAACTTGACAGTCTTTTATTTTTCCATGTTCTGTTTATACAAACATGACCCTTCTGGAGCAGAACAGTTCACAGGGGAAGAGAAAATGAACTATGTGTTCACTGCTTTAAGGCTGTGATGTCAGGGCCCTGCTGTGCGTAGGCCAACATTTGTATTACAGCCATTACTTATTCTTGCTAAGTGTCAAGTAACACTGAAAAGATAACAGAAATACAGAAGATTTTTGAATTCTCCTCAAATTTCCAAACACAGAAAACGCACTGATAGAAAGCAAAAGTAAAGTGTCCTTTTTAACTCTCAGCAAGGCAACTGTTTTTTCCAAAATCTTTTTCCTCTTAGCATAAACTGTTTTCATTGAAATATTTTGGGGTGCCCACTGCCTGTAGAGCAGCTGTACTTTGTCACAGTGTGATACAGCAGACCTGCTTTGACAGAGAGCAGGGTTACTAAGGGCTGTCATTCATACATACTGAACCAGAGCAGGAGATCAGTCATTTTTGAGTCCATTCCCTGCTCTTTATAAATATTTCCATGTGTTTGCAATTAGTTAGTGGGCCATTCTGGCAGCAAAGGTTATTGAAGGCTGTTTTCCAGAAGTAGGTTGTTTCTTTTTTCCTGGTCTGTACAACTAAAACTAAACCTTAGAATGTTTAATAACAACCCAGCCAAACAGTAGGCTCCTGTATATATATATCAAAAAACCACCCTTAAATGGAAGAGTTTATCTGCCTTCACTTGCAGAAACTGGATGTGCTTTAGATCCAGAGGGCTGCAAAATGCAACTGTGTAGCTTTTAGCAAACTGTGACAAGGAACAGAAGCCTCACACAGCAGAAAGAAGATTTCTGAAACATGGTTTTAACTGCCATAGTGTTCACAGGGTACCGAACAGGGGGAAGGATTCGATGCCTGTTCATCTGAAATTTCACTGCATTAATTGTTTAATTAAGAAATTAAGTATTGCCCTCCAAGACATGTAAGTATTTGCTCAATTAATGAGGCATTAGAATTTACATCCCAGAAAATACATTCATTTGTGCCTGACAGAAGTGCAATTACATCTTCCTAGAGTAAATCAACACAGCCTTCAGAAACATGTTGCGTGACATACCACACAGACATCAAAATACTGACTGTTGTTTTACATTAGATGTTAACTTATCTATCAACCCAACTGTGTCTCATAAGTAGTTTCTTTTATGAACAACAGTGGAATAATACACAGCAAATATCCTCACCCACATACAGTATTCAGGACTATTCATAATATACCACACAATGCTAGGGAATGTGTTGGATTCAGAACTGGCACTCAATAAAGAAATATAACAGGATTAAGTACCTTTGTAAACAACGCTTTCATTTCAGCAGGCTGATTCTATTCCCCAGTGAAATTAAAACCATAGTGCTTACTTTAAAATCCTCAGATACAAAAGGTAAAAAGAAACAAAGTGCAGAGTAAAGGGCTACAGTCTAAGAGAAAGGTTCTTTTCTTTATGGGATTACTACTTTACCATCCAAACCACCCTTTGTGGTCTATGTGGCTCATAAATTCAGTACAGCAAGAACTGAAGATGTAGCATAAAATATGGGTTTCTCAATCTAACCTAACCACATGACTGATAGTCTCATATCAGAGAGTACAGTCCTGCAACGGCCAAGAGCATCCAAAGAGAATTAGAATAAACCTAATTTGACAGCTAATATAAACCCCTATTTCTTGTCCAAATCATCCTATTATAATAGTCCGCCTCTTCACTGCAATACAAGGAAAGGTAGCTGAGTCAATAATAAGCCTCACATACACAGTCAGTAGTAGCAGAATTAACTCATGTGATTTTATTTGTTACAACAACCCTTTATATATGTAATAAACCCCACCATTTTCATTTTTTATAGAAATTGGAGGGAATTTAAAATATACAAGACCAGGAAAACCTGTGCTGGTTGAGCTATCAACGTCAGGACAAGTCCAACACATTTCTCCTTTCATTCTCATACTTACAACCTAGGCAAGAAACAAGTATTCACAAGGAGAATAAAACAGGTTGTTCTTGTCCAGCACCACTGATACATAGGCACTTTAAAGAAGAAGATAGTAAGAGAACAGAGTTGAAAGAGTTGACTCTGAAAAGGTCTTTCACATTGAGTTACAATCAGTAGAATTACTCACATGACTACATAAAACTCATGCTATGGATTAGGTTTCAAATTAAGAAAATGTCAGAATTAGCTAACACACAAGAAGGATGAGAAATAGACTGGATGAAAGGGAGGAATCTAAAATGATGAAATCTTCAAGCATACCACACTGGTACATTAAAAAAGTCTGTTTAAAGGGAAAATCATTAGATGATTCTCAAATTCCATAGCTACACATAAACCATAACCAATTACATTTAAACCATATCTCCATATTATATATTTAATACAGATGTGTTAAAAAGCAAGCCTACCATCTAGTCTTCTTCAGTGCCTGGAAGGAAATAAGAGTTTCATCCAGAAAACAAATGCAATCTAATTTTTCCAGTACCGACTCAAATATCGACATAACCTTACAAGATATTTTGGTTTCAAGATACTTTTACCGTTGGGGAATTAAACAGTCTGATAGCAGCTTCCAGGAATTCAGCATAATTAAAGCCAGGTACAACCAAAACCAGGATCTGGGAATGTTAAGAGACCAGACTGTAGGAAAAGTTTCATTCCAATTGGCCCTTCAATTTCATCTCCAATATTTATATTATTAAGTACATGAGAGGAACAGACCTGACTAGAAATATAAGGTCATTAAGTGGAATTGTATTTTTAAAAGTATTCACTGCAGCAGTTTTTTAAAAAAAAGCTTTGATTACATAATGAAGGGAAAAAAAAGAGGAAATGGAAATAAGTCCCTCATGCACAAAAAGATCAGTCAATACCTATCAGACATTTACAGTCCTAGTTTACCAAGACTGGAAGTACTCTACAGAGAAGTGAAAATATGTACTGCCGGTTCAGTACAGGATTAAACATTTCTGCATTCACTCCTTTATAAAGCCTACAAACCATTTCACCATTGCGCAGGAAACTAGCTGAAAATTCCTGTCTCAAAATATTCCAATCACCGGCAACTCTGTCTACACAAGGAGGTTCACTTTATAAACAGATAGTGCAGCTTAACTAGAACACTCTGACCTCTGAAGTCAATTCAAGCCTCACTGGAATCCAGCCCAGCATCTCATTCATAGTTGACTGTCGCAAAGGAATGCTTGCAATATGAAGGAGTAAGAGCAAGCAAGCAGATAAAAGGTAGTAGGCATGGCCAATAACATGATTGCACAGCATACTCTGCATTCATTTTGAATTTTCCATGTGAGACACAGTTCTGGTCTTCAACAGCATTTGCCACCTTTACTTCACAGTTGCTAAGAGATGTAAATGTGTGACAGATCAGAGTCATTCATCTCTCTGCCAATGGAGAATTACTCCATATAGTATGTTTCCTAGCATTTATCCAGCTCAGCTTTATGAGTTCCAAGAAATTGAACCTCCTATGAGAAACTATTCCTGACAAAACCAGAAACCTTCTGATGGTACAGTGCATTACACTGACCAGTAAAAAACTGAACATTTACACTGAACAGTAAAAAAATCAAAAAACAAAAAAAAAAAACCAAACCAACCAAACCCAAACGCAGAGAAGTTCATTGTCATTTTTCATTATTTTACCACTGTTATTTTTCATTATTTTACCATACCCCTTATCATCAGTGATGCTTACACCATTTAAGTATTTCTGCACTTAAACCTTCCTATGCCATCCTCACTTGCTCCAGTTGCTCACACCTGGCCAATCCTCTTCATGCATATATACACAAATACACAGATCTGATTATTTTTGCTGCTTTACTTCCAGCTGCTTTCAATTCATATTAGTATCTCTCTATTAATGGCCTGTTCACACCCGCAACAACCTTGCCAAATATTTTCCCACCTCACAGTGGGATTGTTTCACACAGCACTCCCTCTGTGCAGTCTGCTTGCCAGCCCAGCCCTTCTCAAGAACATTCAGAGACCTTCCCTTCTGAAAACATGTCGTTTTAAATCTGTCTTTATCTCCCCTACCCTGACCCCTTTTTCACACTATGGCTGTGGCAGCAGCGTATCGGTTTATCCAGCCATGCTGTGACTTAGGTCAAGCGACTAAACAGGCTAAAAATAGCACAGCAAAAGATTAAAAAGATATTTTTAATGCAAATCAGTCTTCCAATCCAGTTCACTACATGACTGCACACCCTGTTGCACCAGTTGATGATGTGATCTCTAGAGACTGGAATAAGCAGCGGAAAGCAGCGGCTGTAGTGCAGAATAGCACTGCCAGAAAAGGATATGGCCAGGAAACTATACAGTCTTCCTGGGAAGAACATCTTGCCAGGGAGCGCCTGGAACCGCACTTCATCGCCTGCCCAGTGAGTCCCGTGCTGTGATGAAGTGCAAAGAAACACTCACTGGTGTAAGTGAGATACTGGCGAAATCAGGTCTATTTTTATTCTTCATTCCAAATAAAGCAATGTGTATCTTTAAAAGTAGAATAAGGCAGTATACTTTCACCGCCAGTGAAGTTAGTGTAAAGATTTCTATCCTTCCTCCTCTCCACAGATTATTTTCCTGTCATTTCAGCTATGTTCACGCAAGCAGGATCACTGCTACGTTGGCTTAGAAATATCTCAGCTTTGAGAAAATATGTTGTTCATGTAGAACCTCATCTTTTAATAACTGAGATCTTCAAAACTAAACAAAAACCTTGAGGAAAAAAAAACCAAAACCAAAACAAAACTACTATTTCCCATGGATTCATTAAGATAGTTATATATTTATGTAATTTGTGATACAACTGTCTGTGGATTGTGTTGGATACAGCAAACCTTTGGCAGAGATTATCTTTCCAGTGACAGGACAGCAAAACTATAATAATTCATGCTGGTTTAATTAATTGCAGTAAACAAAACAGAACCTGGCCTGAGAAAGACCTGAGAACCTAGAGATCTCTACTTTTCTCTCATGGTTTTAAGGTTAAAAATATAACCTGAAGTTACACAAAATACAAATTTACTGTCAGAAGGAAATGTCACCTGCACACATTCTCTTTCAGGAAGTAGCCAGTTACCAGTGCCCTTTCTGCCTCATGCCCTCGTCTGGCAGGAAGACAGCTACTGCATTCACACTGCCTGCCGTGCCTCTCATCCCTTGTGCTAGATTCCTCTCCTGTTTTCAGAGCTCTCTAGCCACTATATTCTCCATTTACGTCACCATTTTTTAGTTTCTTTCTGCTTTCCTTTCACTCTTTACAACATATTATCCTGCATTCTCATAAACTCTCAGCTACAGTGCCCTCATGAGAATTCCTTCTTCTTCCTCCACATCCTTCAAAATGAAGGTCAATGCTCAGAGCCTATTTAACCACCCCAATTCTCAATGTAATTGAACGTATTGACTGTCCTTCACACCTGCCAGCAGAAAACATAACCAAGACACGAAGTACCATCTTTATGTAGAAAGCTGAGTATTTTTTACTCCACACCATGCAAGTTAGGAATTTTATTGGTAACAGAATTTTATTGAATAGCATTCTTTCACTTATGGACAATCTCCTCTCTCCACTTCAAGCTCTCAAAAGGTGACTGATTTTTACTTCTGCTACTGTAAGTGTATATATGCCTTTCATTACTGTGACAATGCATTACTGTGACTTTCTGCAGTTGACTACTACCAAACTTCCACTGTGACTCAGGGAAGTTTATTACACACTGATACAACCTAACTTCCTTGAAAGGATTTTTGAAAATACGTATTTATCAGGAAGAGAATTTCAAGCAATTTTAAAGTAGACAATTATAAGTAAATTTAAACAAATATTGATTTTAAATCTTGCAGTGGGATCAAAAGATTGGCTTTAGTCCAATGTCCAATCCAGTGATGTCTAAAGCAGAGGTTAAACAGGACAGCACTACAGGAACTCGCAACCTGTACAAAAAAATATATGAACAGCTTGATCGACATATGTGAAAGACTGATATCCATGAACTAAAGAACTCCATTTCGCACCAGCTGAAACAACTTTCAGTTTTGATCCAAGCACAGCACACAGCAGTATCTTACCTGCCAGGTAGTAGAAACATGACGTATATCCTCACCCACCCAAAGATGACAGAATATTATGGAAAGGGCTTCATGATAATTCAGTACAAAGTAGACTGTGCCATAAAAATATGCCTGTGCTTGTTGCAAACCTCTGTATTATGTGGAAGGCAAATGCTATGAACCTAATGATGTGCAGATGGAATCATCTAGTAAAGATCTAACATATCACACTGCTGACAAATCTGAATTTAAAAAGTACTGTAAAATCTTTGTTGCTGATCTTGCAGATGTAGCTTCTTCACCTTCTTTTGTGCTCCTTGTTCCATGTTTTGACAATGCTCTTAAGAAAACGTTAAAGTTCTCATTGTATGTGGCTTCTTACTTGTGCACTACAAAATTCTGCCTCCTCTATTATTATATTTACCTTAATACAGAAAGCGAAAATCTGCTCTGCAGTTTTGGCAGCATTGCCTGCGTTCCAGGCACCTTCTTCCCTTTTCTGAAGGACATGAGGAAAGGAAAACAGCAATCCAAGAAATAGCAGGCCGAGTCTTCAAAGCACTATTTCAAAAGACAACAGAAGACAGAGCCACAGCACAACAAAAACCTTAGTCTGATGAAATTTATTTTGGTAATCATTACTCCTCCCCTTCCTTTTCTGAACAGGACGAATGGCAGTGAGGCTCTGCAATTCCCCTGCTATACAGGCTTGGATACTATAGGAAGGGAAGTTGCATTTTTTGTCTGATGCGGATTACATTTGTGTTTGCAGGAAGCCAGCCATGGAAAGCTAGGTGCTACATAAACATAAGCAGAACAAGATGGTCAGCTCAACCTGAACACCTGGGGATACAGTCTTCTCTAAGTTAGTCTGCCATGACTGACAAGAGGAGCCTTACACTAAGCAAAGGGGAAAAGGTTGAGATGTATCTGTAATTTCTATACGTACTACACAATAAAAGGTAAATCTGGCAAGTAAGAGTACAGCAGCAATAGTAAGAAATAGAAAGTAGAGAATATAAAGCAAGGGGAAAGCCCTAATATGAATGAGAAAAGCAATCAGGTATGCATAAGAAGTAATTCACGGGGCTGTGTCTTATACAGCTAGGATTTAGGGTGGAAACAATCAGAAGTTACCAAAATGTGATCAAGGAATTTCCAGGCCTGGGCTTCATTAATGGACAAGACTTCAGAATAGATTTTTAAGGAAAGAATAATTAATATCCAGATCAATTGCAAACAAAACAAATTATAACAGGATCTATAATAATTCTATCAGTTTTATCAGGTAGCCTCTTCTAATAACAGCATTTTATAGACAATCTCCTAGCTCTGCTTAAGTAAAACACTTGACATATGGACATTTATATTCAGTGTCAGATGAATGATGAGGTACCAAAAGAGAAAGATGAAAAAGAGATGGCAATAAGTAATGGAAAAAATGACTGGCAGGAGATCATTAAAGAGATCCAACACTGACTAGTGCTTGGTCCAACTTTGCTTAATATTTTTAGTGATAAAGCTGGAAGAAATATCATAAATTTGATGCTGAAATCACTGAATCACAATGCACAGAAATGGAACCATAAAATGCTTAAGAAGAAAGACCTTGAGGTCTGGATCAAAAAAACTGAATGAATCAGTATCAAAATCATGAGATCAATGAATCAGGGAATAACATAAAATTTCATTGTTTATTGGGAGCTCATCATTTAATCCAGCTAAGGACTGGTCTGAATGCCCTAGTAATGCAGATATGAAACAGGAAAATAAAATTCTTAAATTTATCAGGTGAGACACTGTAACACTGCAGAACAACTAGGTTCTGTATAGATCCTTGAATTTATGTCGTATACATTAAAGAATGAAACAGAGAATAGAATAGATGCAGAAAAAGGAATTGAGAGACAGTACTTACAGAATACATGAAAGCCAGGTTTTCTTGTTTCCCATAGCAGAACAAAACCAAAGAGAACTCATGTCTGGTCTTCATGGAAAGTTCAGGGAAAATAAGCCCAGGATGAAAAGTAACTGCTTGCACAAAAATAAACAGATAAAATGAGGAGTGGATAAACTTCTCCTCAAAAGTGAAGATTCCTACCTGCTAAAGCAATCAAATCCTTAGTCTTTCCAATGGGAGTAGCAGAGGCAAGAAAACACTAGCTGTTTTTCTTACAGACTTTGATAAGTTTAAAGAAGGGACTCTATGGCACAGTGCCTTCAACAGCAGAAAACTGCCCAGTGATGCAGAAGGTTCCTTATAGTCCTAGGAAACTTTTGTTTTTCCTCTTGGGTTCAACAGCTCATAAAGAATTTGGACTTCTACTCTTTCTTTTCCAGCTGATCCCTGTTACAACTTATTGGCTGTGAAAAAGGAGTTCCTGAGACAGTACAGAATATGACCACCAAGAACCACAATGATTAATGCCAGAATGAGGAGGAAATAAGAAGCCAGCAATATGCTTCACACTTCATCCTGCAGATGTGGACTGACCCAAGCAGGATATTCCCCAGATAGATCTTGCCTGACTGAGAAGGTGACGGGTGTGTCACCCCAGCCACAGGGTCCTGTTTCATATGAGACTCTAGAAAAATGCTGCTCTGAAAACAGCACCAGAGCAAAACAGCTGGGGCCAGAGGGAATGTGATTGCCCCTTCTAGCAGCAGCAATACTACATCAGCTTAACTGTAACATCAAATCTAAACATGTGCTGAATGTGGGCTAATTCAGGGCAAGACCAGGTTGGGTGGCTCTGCTCCATGCTTATAGCACTGGTGCTCTGGGGCGTGTCGTCTGGAGACAGCCAAACACTTCTCTGAAAAGTCACAGCTCAGTCTGGCTGAGTTTATTAGCTGATTCCAGCACTCCTGGTGCAGCTCTGTGTAGCACATCTGAGGATAAAAAGCCTTGGTTGGCTTTTGCACTCACTTTCGGGCATGGCGGTGAAGAGGCCAAAGAAAAAGAGTTAGATCCTGTGAATCTCAAGTGCCACTGTTTTCCTCAGCTAGGCCACAGCAAGCACTGCTGTAGAGCATATAGATCATGGGTTTTAGTGTTGTAATAAAATCTGTACACAGGCCCTTTCTCTTTCTAAAAATGTGCAGCTTACCTTTCAGAGAAATGCATCACATAATTCTTAAGCCCATCTATCAAAGCAGCAGTGGGCTTCTGAAATGGATTTACTCTTCCGTATTTTCTACATTTTTAACTCATTTTTGTGTCAACAGGCCATTTCTGAATTGACAAGAAAGAGATTTCAAAATGAAACGAAACATTTCTCCCCAGTTCCATACTTCATAAAGGCAAAACCTTTAGATGCAGCACAAGCGTTTACCTAAAATTTCCATTTCTCTTTACTCCCACAAGGCCCAAGATAAACAGTACCCTAATAAAAGTTGATAGCATGGGCTCTGTTCAAGTGAAACCACTTTATAACTTGACCAAGTTTGTTCTCTGCCAGGAAATGATTGCTTTTCCAGTTCAACCCAAGAATGCTGCTCTGCCTTATGTCTGCTGGCAACAATTTCTCTGTTTATGGGTGGGCTAAAAAAGGAGGATTCAAAGACTAAGTTTAGGCCTCAGATAATGGTGCTAGGACTAAGATTTGGTCCTAGATTTTACCATACCTAACATGCAGGTTTGGGAGGATGAGCAGACAAACATGAAAGCTACTGTAAGGTATTGCATAGTTCACTATCCTTCTGTTTTTCTTATTATATTTACTTCAGTACATCTCCACATAAATCAAAATCAGATTTACAATATGAATGAAACCACCAGCAGATCTGATTTTCCTATACTGCGTTAACACTAGCACATACTTTTTCTGTCAAAGTCACTTACTTTCTTGTAAGTAAAATCCTTGTACCTTACTGCAGAAGATTCTTCCCGATTTGCAGTGCAAAACCAGCACTGTAATTGGCAAATGTGTTGCAATGTACCATGGCACTTTAATGAAGAGAAGGAAACTGGTTCCTCCCAAAAGAGAGTTACTTAAGAAGTACTGCTGCAGTACACCACGCAATGCCCTTGGCGCACACGTGTGGTGGAACATGCTGCCAGTATTCCCCACACCACTAATAAAGAGAGTGAATACTAAAATTAACCCATGCCTTTGTCCTGCACCAAAAATCAAAGCACCTCAACATTAAGCTACATACTTTAAGTGCATCCACAGGAATTGCCCAGGCTTGAGGAGTTATGAAGAAAACCTAATATAGGACAAAGCGTTAAAGTTATACTTCCCTGCTTGAAAGTTTTATGTAATCATCAGCTAGAATAAAAAATCAATTGTGCTACACAGTCACACCTCATTTATTGTTCTACCTGTACACTGACTTCTTCACTTGGAGAAAAAAAATCACTATGTTTTTTCAGAATAAAATTCTGTTACAGGCAAAACTGTCTGCAGTTGAGGAATTGTACTTTAAGTAATTTATTGCCATGCAGCACAAACCTCTGATCACTGACTTGAACACTGAGAAAAAGGACTTAAACTATTACATTTGCATAAAGAAATAACTCCTTCCTTCCCCAGTCTCAAGTTACCTGATTTTCACCAGAGATTAAGTTCAACACATTCACATGGATCTAGTGAGGCAAAAGGCAGTACAAGAGGCTGAAGGGGTGCACATCACAGATTTTGTCTGCTTCTTTGTGCTTAGGGTTTCTGCCACCATACGCTGAAGAGTTTGTTTCAGCTTCCCATTGTTGTTTCTACCCCTCTGTTCCTCTGTGCCCCTGCCTCACCATAGGTTGTTCTGGTCTGGCTGTGGGCTGGAGTCTTTTGGGGGTGTCGTGCTCCGTGTGGCCCTCCTGTGGGCCCCCCAGTAGAGATCTTGCACCACTGCTGCCCCCTCCTATTTACAGCCTGGGACATACTTGTATTCAACCTACCACCCTCACCCCTGCCAAGAACATCTTTAACCCTAGGTAACAGTAGTCAACATCCTAAGGGTCTGGACATATTTTTATTAGAGAGACTTTTTGGAGCAGAATTATCTCACGCAGAACTGCCAGAACAGTTGCAAGAACAGTGATGGATAACAGAAATAACCATCGACAATACAGCTTGGAAAATATGCATAGGTATGTCTAAGCAAGAACAGCAGAGGAGGGGGAAACTGTTTAAGTGGACTTCAACAAAGGAAAACAAGATTTGGACATATAAATCTAAATGTCCTGATAACTATCCATCAGAAAAACAATTTATCACTGAGCCTTTTATATACCAGAATCAACTTCTAAAATAATTCCAGTGTAGCAAGGCTTACCTTCACAGTCTGAGCAAAAAAACCCAAGCAAAGAAGCATAATTAGAGACCTTTCAGCAATTTCCAGTAGCTTCAGCAGGGAAAGCAGGATAGAGTGAGATTTCCATCCTTACATCTCTTCAGGTCTGTACTTCTGACTACTCACAGATGAAACAGATGTGCAAGTCTATCCCTGGAAAGAAATACTTCCTGAAATATAATACAGCTGCAGAAAGACATGAGAAACTATGCCTCATAAACAATTTATTCAGAACTGAGAACGCTATTAGGAGTAGTCCAGAGATGCATTAAATCAAAAAGGATCAGAATATCATTATGCTAAATCTGTGTCAAATGATGGAATTGACCTGATTTATAACTGTGTTTACAATGACAGAGTACTCGTTTAAAAAAAACAAAAAAACAAACAAAAAACAAACAAAAAAAAAAAAAAAAAAAAAAAAACAAAAAAAAAAAAAAAAAAAAAAAAAAAAAAAAAAAAAAAAAACCACCAAAACAGCAGATTCTTGAAGTAACACAAAGACATAACAGACATTTGGGAGATGAATGTCTAACACACAATTCAAGTGAACACCAGCCTTCTTAAATTGACAGTTGGAGGCCTTTATTTAACTTAAACAATTTACTTCCAAGCCCTTCTGCATTATTCAACTTGGTAAAGCAGACTACTCCAGTGAAGCCGCTCTTGTATAAAATAACTTTTTTTAAATCAAGCCCTCCTTGGACACACACCTGACTGTATCTTGCCTCAGTTGTCACTCGAATTTTTTAATTGTTTGCAACGTAAAGCTTTTTATTGCAAACGAAGGACAGGGAAGAATTAGCCTTGGGTAAAAAGACTACTTGTAGAAGGAAGACATACTACAGTCTTAACCTAAGGAACTTAGGGTTCAATAGCAGACGACAGATAGACTACACAAGTATCTTCTGAGAAAGGAAGATGTAGAGACCCAGAGGAGACTCAACTGTCAAAGAAATTAACATATTAGCTGTATGTTTCTAGAGGGTTTTATATATAGAATAACTAGGCAAAGCGAAATGAGACTTTCCCAAGCACAGGGACAAAAATAACTCAAAAATTATACTTGTGGGGGAAACAAAACCACCACAGTAGTCATATAATACATTTTAGAGACATGACAATAAAAGACAGGAAAAAAGAGTATCTCTAATATATGAAGAACTTTTAAGGTAAAGAGAATATTCGATCTATTTTTTAAAGACTCTTAATGGACTCAGGAAAAGGTTAAAACTCTATAATTTTAAAATGCAGCACCTTGTAAAGAGATAATGTAACAATCTCTTGTACAAGAGATAATGTATCTGGAATGTGATGCAGAGGAGGATCAGGAAAGACTTGAAGACAAAACTGAAGACACAGGGAAGAGAAAGAGGGCTGTGAAGAGAAATTACAAGGATTTAAGGAGGAAAATAAGGCCTTATTTTAGACCATTGAAAAGGACGGCAGATTAGCCACAAGCAACGTCAGAAGCTCCATTCAGGAAACAGTGGTAATCTGATCTGATGACCATACTAATAATACTAGCAAACAGAACTATTCAGACATTAACTAGGAAAATTATCAAATGTTTCAAAATTATTTGAACAGAGCCTTGGGAAACATGAGGATTTTTTGTTTATTTTTGTTAGATGCTATTGACATTGTGACTAGGTTTGCTGTTGAAAAACTGGACAATATTGCTCCAGATCTTCTCACACTTTGACCACAGGCAACTTCAGTAGAGTCAGTACAGACACCTGTTGATATAGACATCCTACATTTTTAATTTCAGCTTCTTACTGATATATTGCTAGAGCTGCTGGTTGTTCCAGTCAAGCGCTGTCATTCCCAGCTATACAGCTCTGATCTGTTTTCTTCAGCAAGCAACTGTCAGGATATTGCTGCCTGTACACCTAAAGGACTTCCCAAGAGTGGATGGAATCATGATTTTTTGTAAGAAAATTAACTTCCATAACAACGTATGTATCTACATGTTTTGTTTTAATGTCTATATTACAAAGAGGAGTCATCACATTCATTTATTCCTCCCAGCTGAAGGTTGCTCAGATGTCTCAGATGTATCATTTTATGATAGCAGTTTATGATTTCTGTGATTAATCAGTGTGGAAATATACCCAAGATGAGAATTTGTGCTTGGTATGAGGAATATCCTGATATATTCCTCAGGCCTATAATTCAGTCATCAATCCAGTATCCACTATAAACAGTCTGTGTCACAGAGTCCATAAACTTTAGCCCAAGACCAGCTACTCAAAGCCTAAGAAAGAAAGTAGAAAAATAACTGCTCGGAAGGAAAAAACATCCAATAAATTTACTAAGGTACTGCTTGTGCATTTGAGAGGTGCTGGAATATGTCCAAAAAGCAAAAAAGCTGGTGAAGGGTCTGGAGCACAAATCCTGTGAGCAGCAGCTGAGGGAGCTGGGGTTGTTTAGCCTGGGGAAAAGGAGACTGAGGGGTGACCTTATGGCTCTCCACAACTGCCTGAAAGGAGGATAAGACAGGACGGAGCTGGTCTCTCCACCTAGGTAACAAGTGACAGGATGAGAGGAAAGTGCCTTAAATTGCACCAGGGGAGGTTTAGATTGGATATTAGAAAAAATTTCTTCACTAGAAGGGTTGACAGGCAGTAGAATAGGCTGCCCAGGGGTCACCATCCCTGGAAGTACTTAAAAGACATATAGTAGATGTGGCACTTAGGGACATAGTGGATTTATTTTGGTTAGGTTTACAACTGTACTTGATGATCTTTAAGTGTTTTTTCAACCTAAATGAATCAGTGATCCTGTGATTAAGCTCTTGTTAAGTCTTGCTATCCAACATGCACAAACTCCGTAAAAGACAAAGGTATTTTCTATTTCTTTCTGCCTTGGTTCTGAAATGAAGAAACTGCCTCTAAAATTAACTTACATTTCATTTGTATCATGTATTATTTAATTCTGTTTAGCTGAGGATACACGCCAGGTTCACCCATGATCTGAAACTCATGAACCATGTTCATGAATCAGCAAGGATGCCTACGAGACCAAAGCAGCTTGAGCTTCACTGGCTGCTTATTCATTTCAGGATTACTTTAAAGTTCTGACTTACACCACTCTCAATAGGGAGCTCAACACACACAACCAAAATCCATCAGACCATTTGTCAAATATTAAATGCTATTTAAAAAAATCTGTGTCACAGGAGGCCATACAGCTACATCGTCTTCAGATGTGAATACTCTGTTAGAACCTTCCCTTATAATGGCATCTTACCATAAAAAAGAAAAGAGAAAACGGAAGCAGGAAGGAGACAGCAAAGAGATATGAAGGAAAGACGATGCACACCACTTGACACAGTTCATATTAACTTTACCTATAGGACTATGGTAAGATACAAAGACAGTGCACCTTTCGGGCATCTAATACATTGTCAATGCCAGCTGGATCTTCTGTGTGGTGAAGTGCATTTGTATCAGTGAACTTAGTTGGGAAGCATGAGACACAGAGATGCATTCCACATTTTGGATAGCGTATATTGACACTTGACTACTGACTTCAGCAAGGCTTATGCCAAAGTCATATAACCTGACCCTGACCGATAATCTCTCCAGTCACAGGGTCTCACTGTTAAACTGCGGCACTGGGAGCTGTCAAAGACAATTTCACAGCAGATGGAATCACCAATGAATCCCCAGAACACACTATAAAGAAACACTGAAAGAAAAGATGACTTCTGCTTTTCTTACAGGACCAGATTTCTTAAATCCTGCATGACATAGTAGATAAGGAACTTCACGGAAAAGAAGTCTTCTACACAAGACTATTATTTGTACTACAGCAGCTGAATTCTTTCTGCAGAGTTCTGAAGTGCTGATGTCTAGAAAAGGAAAAGTAGAACTCTTCATGGGACTGATGTCTGTATGGGATATCATTTCACAAATTTAAAATGACAACAAGATCAAGATTAGTTAATAACAATGGTAAATCATTTGAACATTTGAATCATTTATATCATTTGAATTTGTATGTCTTTAAAGAGCGCTTCAACTATTTCACGATATACAAACTTACAGGGAAAATTTAACACAGAAATATGATATTTTTCTATTTGAATTATTTATTCTTCCCCCAGTATCTGTTCCCCAGTTATTCCTGATCCCTGAGCTAGCTATTTCATATATAATCAGGTCTCCAAAGAAAGGCCACAAAAATTTAGAAAGAAGTCCCTCTAAATAAGCTACAAGCAAATTAGAGTGGAAAAGAATACGAGTACTCTTTCCTAATCACACTTCTTTTTTCCTTCTTTCTTTGCAAATCATCAAAATCATCATAATTTGGGACCAAGAAACTTATTTTTTGAAAGAAAAGCAGAAGATTTCAATAAAAATTTCAGTCACACTTTGGCTTCGGAAAAGACACTCATATTCATAAGCAATTTTCTTCTTATTCTGGTGACAGGACAGAAACTGAAAGGCAGAATAATTTTTAAAACTGGGTTTATGTAGCTTCTTTATAACTATAAATTGCTTATTATAATTTCCAGTGCACCCTCCATAATGAGGCCTTTCTCCCACAATATCTGTTCACAACACAAAGCTAACAAAAGCAGTTGTTTGAAGGATTGGGACCTAAATTCTTCCAACAAATGTTTGTACTTTTAGTTTCATTCATGTTTACATCTTTATATCATAAAGAGGTTCAAAATCTAGCAGCAAGAAAAAAACAGCAGTAAAAGAGAACAAATGCACACAAAATGGTCATTTCTGCATACCATAACAATAGATGCTAAATTTAACTGTATATTGATAACTTCCAACTACCCCAGCAAAAACTAAAAGCAAAAGCAACCCGGAAGAAAGTAATTGTGTTGCACACAAAAGTCAAGCATAATTGAGCAGAAAGTATTGAAGAAGGGTTGCCTTTTTTGTTACATCAGTTTTATAAAAACCAGTTCCTTGCTGGAAAAAAATGTAGGGTTCTTAACTGAAAATTCCCTTCATGCTCCTGACATGGATACTCCTTATGTGAACACACCTTGGATATTTCTTGAGTTTTCCATGTTCTTTTCATTTTCTTAATGAAAAGCCTACTGTGAGTTATGGGCTTCTCTCCTCTGAAAGGCAACTACCATCCATAAAACACCACTAAGAGCTGAAGAAACACTCTCACTCCTCTTTCTCCCCTAAAAGAGGTGACTGCACTACAGAGAACTGCGGGAAGAAGCTACAACATTCACGATCTTCAGAGTAAGTGGACTTATTATTCTGCTTAACTTGCAAAGAAGGCAAGAAAAGGTAAGGATCGCTGCTTTCCAGTCTTCATTTTCGCCTGTGAAGGAGCAGGGAAAATTCTTGGACTTGTATTCAGGATATAAATACTTATCTCTTAAATTGCACAGTCCTCTGAAAAACTGGACAATATTTTTCTGTAATGTAAGAAAAATAAGTTATTTAAAGATAACCATTAAAATTTTACTGAAATCCCTTGGCTGACATATGTAATTTCATGGCATTCTGTTCTCTTTTTTCCAGTGTTGATTGTAAAACTTTTGTCTGGCTCTTTATGTACGATGATGAACACTCCTGATTACAGTCTCTTATCATCAAGGATTTAAGCATGGCTCTGTTCCAACCTTAACAGAAAAGTGTTTGTGATTTCCCCCCACAGCACAGGGTACGTTTCAGTTCTATAGTTTAGTTCATTAGGTGATTAAAGACATGCCTGTGAGACAACACAACACAGTGGCCAGCATAAAAATCACACAACCCAGCACGGCATCCCTCACTTTGGCAGAGGGCAGGGAAGGCAGCTGAAAGGCTTCTGCTGCCCACGGCTGTCCGGCCTGCCTGAGCTGTTTCTGTATGGCGTCACATAAGGCTGTGCTTTGCAAGCATGTAATCACAGACTTGTCCACTCACACTGGTGAAGAACACAAAAGCTCTTGTTTTGAACTCAAGCTGTCCCTGGAAGCCAAGACAGAAGATGGATTTTTTTCCTTAATGCCCACCAAATATTTATTGACTACCTGGTTTTAAGTAAAAGCTGCATCAAACATTAAAGGCAGTGGGATTATACAGACATAGCTGTACTACAACACACTGTTCTCAGTAGTTCTCATATGAAATGTAAAGCCTATGCTTCAGTCTAAATCCAACTCACAGAACTAGTAGTAGATGTTTGTGCGTCTTTGCATGTGCACATACACAGGTGTATGGTGGGATGCTCACACGTGTTTTGGTTGGGGTATTTTGAATTTACATTGGTAGGCAGGTAGAATGCGTGTATGTGTAGGAGAGGGAGTATAGATGGGTGGGTACTTGCAGATGTGTGTGTGCAAGTAGATGTACATGCCTGTAACACTGCGTTACACTTAAGGCTAATTTAGAGTTTGCTGTAATTTCTGTGACTTCTACTTTATCACAACAAAGAATTAAATATGCATATGGAGAAACAATGAGTACACACGGCTGATTATTCTGAGATTATCCCCTGACATTGATTTATATGATTTCACAAGAAAACTGTGAGGAGTGAATTTCTTTGAGAGTCTTCATAGACCTGGTGGTTAGTTTAATGTCTTATATTAGCCTTGGATTTATTCAGAAAGGAGATTCTCTGTATTTTTCTGCACCAATGTCATTTTATAACTCAGCATTTTATTATGTACCACCATGTTCAAATGAGGACTGTCTTCTGAGCAGCTGTAAGTTTGTGCCTTCTAGTTTGATTTAGCAGACTGCCAACTATTATGTAACTAAGAACTTTCCATAAATCAGCTGAAGTTTTTATTCTCTGCAACCTTCACTACACTGAAAGAGAGTAGGTTTAGACCGTGTATTAGGAATAAATACTTTGCTATGGAGGTGGTGAGACACTGGAACAGGTTGCCCAGTTGTAGATGCCTCGTCCCTGGAAGTGTTCCAGGTCAAATTGTATGGGGCTTTAAGTCACCTGCTCTAATAGAATGTGTCTCTGTCAACAGCAGGGAGGTTGGAATTAGGTGATTTTTAAGGTCCCTCCCAACCTAAACTATTCTATGAAAAGCAGTATCTGGATTCGAATTCACTCAATGCTACAATTGAACTTCATTTCTAGACTTTAAACACATCATATTTAAAAACATCAAAATCATCCATTCAAAGCCGTCCCTGTTCAGAAAGAAACTACAGTATTTCAGCACAGAAGGGAAATAACTGTATGAAAGCAGAATTTTAAATAAAAGAGCTTATCTGCATACTAAAAAAAAAAAAAAAAAAAAAAAGGCCTGGAAAACGTTGAAGGCACTGCTCCCAAGGCCGAAATTTTTAAAGGAGAAAAAAGTCGTAGCATCTGAAACCGGAAATCCATTTCTGAAAATATAGATGTAAATCCCTCAGCATGATATAAGTGGTGAACATGGGAACCATACTACTCAGCAGCTAATTCTACTTGTATTGCTTTGGTAAGTATAAAAACATATACATCTAAACCAAAATGTGCAAGGAATTATTGACCTGAGTGACAAAGCAGAAAATCCACTCTATCCTACTTTCAGTTGTCAGGCAGTTCCTGTTAAGTACTGAGGAGAAGGACATGATGTTTACCACAGAACACACGTAGCCACTTTAACTAGGGTTACTTCACATCATTACCTTCAGGAACTCTATGTACAAAAAGACCTCCTCTGCCAGAAGTGCAGCGCTGTGAAACCGCCACAAACTACACAAACTCCAAGAGTTCTCTAATAAAGATGGGAGAACGGGACACTGTTTTAGACATGTTCCACCTAGAGATACTCAGGAGCCATTCTTCTCTTCCTGTGTTGATGATTTTCTCACTACTGAGCAGAGGCAAGTATTGCAAAGTGAATACTGCTCTCTTACTGTATTTTCCCTTATATTGAGGGTCATGGCTCTTATATCCTGACTTTGAGCAAAGACTTAATGTTCAGAACATTCAGAAGGGGTTTTTTGATGATGAACAAGGGAATGGAGCAATGAAAGCCATAAAGCAATTTTGGTGGGGGTAAAAAAAAAAAAAAGAGAGAGAGAGATAAGAAGTTAATAACATTCCAGACCGTCTTACTCAATAATAAAGATGAAAAGGGCAGAGAAACGTCACTTCTCCCTTTTGCAAATGTTGTTTCCCTAGACAACCATTTTGGAGGTTGGTTGTGAGGTGGATCCCCAGGTTCAGGGGAAAGAAGAAGTACCTTCACCAGGAGTACAAATAAATGCTCTTTCTTCTTGCTAGAATGCTCTTCTCCTTCAGCCCATGCATGAGCATTCATGATTAGTGTTAATAGATGAATTATTTACAGTGAAGAGTAACAGATTTACTACTACAACAAGAATATCACTAGATAATACTGCAGCTTCTTTCCCATGGAAGGCAAGTGGTAACTGCACATGCACAGAAATCTTTTCATTAGAAAGTGACAGTGCTATCTAATGTGAGACATGAATTTTTACACTGCAACATAAACTGCTCTCTTTCTGAAAGCACTTACATCTAAGTTTACACCCAAACATCATGGAGAAAAATTCTTTTTTTCCTCATCACTCTGGTACACACCACGCAGTTTCTGACACACTTAACCTGTGTTGTGGGAGAACCTAAAGCTTGTCTGAAGATGCTCCTCAGTCATAAAAGAACATCAGATTTTTGTACTACGGACTATGGAGAAGACTTATTGTTGAACTCACTTGAAACCCATGCGATTATGACTACTGAGGCACTGCTGAGGTACACTCTGATGCGAAAGGTCAGGCCATTTCAAACCAAGGATCCATGTCCTAGAAATATGTTCTCTCCCTCTATGGGAGAGAAGTGGTCTATGGCAGTTATTTTGAAAGGAGTATTAAAAAATAAAAGGCAGTTTGTAATGACATCTCCAGTACATTCTCACACCTGTTAGCTGCCTGCAGCTGAAAAGCTTTCTGAGTTAAAGGTGGTTTCTTGTTTAATAGCTTCTGGAAATTCTGGCGACCCTTAATATGCAGACCTGGAACAAAAGGTACAACTTATTCCACTTTATATCTTTGAAAATTGCTAACAAAGAATGAAAGCATACAACTGGCCACATTACATTAGATCAAATGGACATTTAGCCCTGTGTCTAAAAATAGTCAAAATCAGGTTCATATATGACACTTCTCCTTAAGTCTTCCACCGTCAAACTGTTTCCAGTCTCAAAACCTTTCTGAGGTGGATGCATTCTCAGTAACCCTCAAGGGATTTCTCATCCATAACTTTGACCAAAGCTTCACTTGAAACTATATTTTGGCAAACAGCTTTCCCAACATCCCTTGGCAACAGTGAGGTTCCAGCCTCTATTGCCAGATGTGTGAAGACTCATCTCCTGCTTGGTAGGAGATGATTTCTGACAGCTTTTTTTGATGCCTCTCTGGTATTCTGAGCCTAGAATGAACAACACAACTTCACATGTTTCTTTAAAGAGTGAAATGTGGAACAAAAATTATCTTCCAGACAGCAAAAAAGCACAAAATTCAAGAAGTGGATATGTGGCCAAAGTAATTTTGATAGTGTAATTACAGAAACCATACCTGCAAGTCGCTTTTGCAAATGAAATATTCACAGATACCATGTTCTCAAACAAAAGAAGTGCGTATAAAAGAAAACCACACAACTATTGTTGTGTCCTTCACAGCACTTCACTAAAACTAGAGGAGGGGGGTATATCTTTGTGTAATCTGAAGTGAAAACTAGATTAACTTCTGTTTCAGTCTGAGAGGAAAACCTTGTAACTAAATCCCAGGGAAAGAGTCAAAAAATACATTAAAATACAGATACAGAAAACACACTGTACAGGATCCTGGTGACATCCATACTTCTCAAGAGCAAGGCATATCTCTAAGCCCATAATGATTCAAATATGGCGCAGTAACACTGAAAACTTGAATGTAATAAAATAACAAGTAATTTTTAGTGTAAAAAGCAAAACAAAACAAAAAAACATCTCCCCCCCTTTGGTCTGATTCCTGGCGCCACTGGTTGAACAAGGAACCACAAGCACAGCGTATTTACAGCAAGCTTTCCCAACTGCATTGCAAGAGCCAAGAACCTTTTCTGTAAACTGAGGCTTCAATCTACCCCACACACTACACATTGCAGCTATATGCATTTAATAAAGCTTCACATTCACATTTTTATTTTTCTCGTTACATTGTTTATATTACTCCGCATTAATTTCCTCTTTGTAAAATCCCCTAAACTGCTCATAAAACTGCCATAAAAAGAAGTAAAATGATCCAGCTTGGAGAACAAGGAAGAGAAGTGGGACAATTTTTCACTGGAGACGAAAAGAACAGAAAGAAAAATAATTGATCACTGATTGCTGTACAAGTCCTGTCAGGAGATAAAATTTTCGTTTTTTTCATCCCAGACTTTTTCTCAAAATGGTACACGATGGTGTTTAAGAGAAGACCATCATATTTTAGAAGGCATTTCTGAGCACAGAAATACAGGTATGTGTGATCCTCATGAAAGTATAGTAGGAACTTGGAAACCATATACAACCAAATTTTGGTATGTATCACAGGTCTGAAAATCAAGTCAAACATCCTGAGTTGTCTTGACAGACACAAAGGTGTATCCCTATGCACTCTGACACTAAGACAGAATCACTCACATGGAAAATGAGGTAAGGTGTTAGTAAATAACATTTTGAAAAATAACTGCCACAATCAAGAAAAAATCAAAAAAGGGAAAAATCTTAAAACTTAGATTTATTATAAAGGAATAAATATGCAGGCCACAGAGAAGTGTGTTCAAACAGCTATTCCATATAGAGATTATCCTTAAACCCCTATTTTCATAAATCTTCTTGAGTTTAAAAAAAAAAATAAAGAAAAGAAGAAAGCTAAAAAGCTTAGGCCGATGACAAGCCCACTTGGCAGGAGCTACTATAAATATTGCAAAGTTTCCATTTCTTTCTCCTAAAAAAAAAAAGCACAAATATAGTCCTTTTATGTTCCCATTTAAGTAATCACTTCCAGGTTCCATACAGATCCATCCACATGAGTAAGATTTAAAGTCTGCTATTATGAGCAGAAAGGACAAAACTGCCCTTTGGCAGAAGTATTATTTTCATGTAGTTAAGTCTTTTGGATTTCTACCACTTCCCTTGTTGGCTTCCATTCTTCCACCCATCCCTACTTGCATACCGGACCTTTAACTTGCACTGCCAAGCAACCTCCCTCCAAAGAGTACATCAGGGAAAAGAAAAAAGTGGTAAAAAAACCCCAATCAATTTTGCTTTCCAATATTCTGTAACAAACAAGCCACAAAAGAACTTTGAGTCAGCAGAAAACAGTAGGTGGATTACTGTTTACCCCCTGGAAATGTTCTATCTTCTGCCCAGAAGGGAAGCTACACCCACTGGAGCTCTACCTATGCTCCTCTGGCTTAGCTGATTCTCCTTGGCTGGCAAGTCACCATAAGCATTTCATGGGAACATTTAAAATTATACCCCAGAAAACTGTTAATCATAATATGGTAACTGAAAACTCATCATAGAACACAAATCATACAATCTGAACCACAGCAGACACTCAAGAGCCAATAACCATCAAAATAAATTACCATCAAAGATCCAGATCCTGCCTCTGTGCTGACTTACACTAAATTAAACCATTGGATTCCCAAATTGTAACTATTTTGCAGAAAAAAAAGCAACCATTAAAAAAATTAACAAGAGTTCACTCCAGATTTGTAGATGTTAATTTCAAAACAAACGATGCTGCTCACCTCCACTTTTGAATAATCAGTGGGACATACTCTAAGGAGACCACAGTTTTGGCAAAGCTACTTTATAAAACTGGGTTGCTAGGAAGTACCCCTAGTGGAGTATCAAAAATAGCTAGATTCTTCAGACAAAATATTTTCTGAGAATCACAGGAAAGACAACTGGGAGAGTAACAGGGCAACACACAGAACACTTGAGATGTTTATACAGAAACATCAGAAGTAAGGACAATAGGAAGAACATTAAACTCTTCAGAATCAACAGAAAATTGCCACAAAATCCAACTCACAAAGACTGAGGATTAATCACAAAGCTAGAATTGGTATGGAGGGGTGAAATGAACTCGCTGATGAAATGGTATAGGGTTGAAGAAAAACAGAGAAGGTCTTATGTTGTTAATCAAGAACACATACACTTGCTCTGAAGTTCAGGAAGAATTGAGAAGCAGATTACTGAGTATCTCTGAGCAAATATAAAGTGTGAAAAGAGTGAGGTCAACCACACGTTCTTGAAAATCTGCTATAGATCACTTATCAGAGACAGGAATGCATTATGCTTATCCCTTAAGTAACTAGAAGCAGCACCCAGAATAAAAGAGATGATAGTGGGGGGTCTTCACTGAGAAATCCATGGGTGAGGAGGAAAACAGATCAAAAATACAGATAATCCAAAAAAAATTTTGAGGATATTTCTTAGGTGATGTTTACTTAAATCTGAGTAAAAGAGAGATGAGTCAAGAAACAGAAGTCAAAGTAGTGGTCATAAAAAGACAAATTCTTTATTCTGTGGAGGCGAAGAAACAAGACTGACAGATATATTCATTTTAAAAAAATTTAAAAATTAAAAAAAACACCAAACTGACCCCTCAAAACTGATAGAATAAGGAATGTTGTATTCAGAAACACATACAACAACATTTTAAGGATACTCATAAGTGTCTGGTGATGAAAATCTTGAACAAAAGGAAGACAGAATTTGTCCCAAAATGGAAGAAACAAGAAGTACAGTATGGGACCAATGCAGCTTTGTAAGGGCCTCTTTATAATCAGGAAATATAAAAGGAATATTTTTTTAAAGTCTAGAAATAAGGGCCTGTGATGAATGATTAGTCATAGTACAGAGGAATTATATAAACACATATGGGTAAAATCAGAAAGGCCAAAGCATACAATGACTTAGAGTCAGCACGGATACAAAAAGACAGTAAAAACATGTTCTCTATAAACTGTATGTTTAAAGAAAATTAAAAAATTAAAGTCCTTAGTTAAGTGGGAAAGAAAACAAACGTAAGAATAAAGAGGCAGAAGTTGCTTTCTCAAACAGTAGATTTCTTAATCAGTTTTTAAAAATGAATTGTGACCTGTGTTTTTAACTAAGGAATATAATCAAAAGCTTGAATAAGCAAATGCTATAGAAATCGAAGTTATTTTCTGGTCATCATCTGTATCTGATCTATCATGCTGTATCCCACCAGATTCTTTCTTAAGGGCCCATCAGATGTGGGCAGCGTCCCCAAGTTCCCACCTCATACAATGGGTATGTCCTCACAAGGCAGGACCACGTGTGTGCGTACAAGGTGAGAAGACCAGCAGCTGCCTCTTTCCAGGGTTATGGGGCTGTCAGGATACAGAAGGAATGTTTGAGTGGCAATCATGCAATATATCTTTAGTAGTACAGCTTCTGACCTGTTCAAAACAGGCAACTGGAACATAAGCAAGAAGGTAAGTTACGTGGACTGACAGCAAACTGAAAAACTGTCTGCCCAAAGAGTAATTGTGTCTGCTGTAGACCACAGAAAGGTAGGATGTAAATGCTTAAGACTTAAAACCCAATGAAATTTTACTAACTTATCATACTGGGGTATCTGGGGGGATTCTTTTGTTCTACTGGATGTTTATGAGAACTGGAAATAATTATTCCACTGATTAAGTGCCAAAGTTCTTGTCCAAGTTTGGGCACCACTGAAAAAGCTGTGATCACCCAACAGCTCCAAAAGCAAACAGGAAACGAGTCTTAAAAAAAAAATGTAGGACCAGGTTTAGTCATAAAAAAGATGTAGGTAAGCATTTGTCCAGTGTACAAAAGGTTGCTATAAAGAAGACAAGAGAGCATCTATTTCAATTTCTGCTATATGAAAAAGAAGCTGAAATCAACATAATTTGCAGCCTGGAGGATTTGGGTTAGAAACCAGGAGAGGATATGCTATTCTGAGGACAGGTGAGCAAAGGAACACACAGTTTCTTCATTGGAGATTGTCAGGGCTTGCTTTGAAGCACATGAAGACTGATTAGAACATGACCCTGAACAGCATCGCTTCTTGTCTGTTTTAAACTTTAATTTTTCCTAAACCTTTAATAACTTCTTCATAGTTTTTATCCTACAACTGAAATTTCTGTGAAGACCTGATGATATTTTTTAAATTTTATTTTAAAAGAAGACATTTCAGTTCCTAATATTTTTAAAGTTCCTTCCTAGAAAACTCCTAGATAATTATTATGCCAACCTTCTCTTTCCAGGTACAAGCTTGAAAAAAAAACGCAACAGCTACCTATGTTTTTCTTGAAATTGGTGGAAGACAAAGATATAGGTAAAACTTTCTGGACACAAAGTAGCCATCTCATGGGCAAGGGAAAATGCAGGAAAAGGAAGGTAACAGATAACAGCAAGGCTGACTATGGATAATCTGAGGGACCTGTGGAACTGACAGGTCTCAGGTACCATTCCCCAGGTCCTGGAGAAACTCACTCCCATAGATCACCTTCATTCAAAGGACATAAGCAAAGCAATCAATAAAAGGGTCTTTGTGCTGCCTGAAGAGACATGAAGCACTTCAAAACAGTAAGAACAACCTAGAATGTCTCCTTCTTATGTTTGAAGACAGTGACCTTCCTCTATAGACCGTCCTGATTTACCATGCTTGAATTCGGCTGTAATAGCTGTTAAAGAGGTGCTGTCAAGAGGTGTCTTTTCCAATAAGCAATAATCTGTTGTCTCTTCCATTCTCTCTCCCTACCTAAAAGAGCAAAACTAACAGGCATTTGTCGCCTGTAGACACCCACTGAGCATAGATTAGGCCTGAAGTCTTACTGGCAGGAGATGAAAGTAAATTCTGGTCACAGTCCAGAGGCTGATTTAATCTGGGAGAAGAGAGCAGAGCTAAATGAGCATGTTAATTCCAGAACTTAAGTTTTCTCTGTTCATCTTTGCAGTAGAAAAGAGGTTAAGCTGGAAGAAGACGGGTGAATACAGTGCAAAAAAAGTTTAGGCACATGAATCAATTTTCAGAAAAAGCATTCAGTCTCAAACTGCAGGCTGGCACACACTGGAGGAAAGTGAAAACACCACTAAGTCTTTTATCTTGAAATGCGAAGGTGGAATATTAGTGTCTTCAAAGCAAAATTTCTCCACTGACAAATAAAATGATAGACCAAGATAATGCAACAGAAATTAAATAACTGTGATTGAATGCTATATAAGTGGTTATAAATTTGCAACATTGAGTTATATAATCAAACAGGAAAATAATAATATCTAAGGTACTCAACCTATGCTTACAATAAGCACCACTCTGGTGTTTTGGTTCCCTCCCCAAAAATCTTGTAAACCTTGAAAAAATTAACTTCCACTGCCATAGCAAAAATTCTGTGATTATTACAGAGGCATTATCCCCCAAAAAAGTAAGTTGAATCTGTGTCTGTTTAAGTTCTATCCTATCTTCCTGTTAACAGAAGTTGTCTTTCAACAGGACTGGTCTATCAAAACTATCTGTTTTGTACATCAGATTCCTCCACAATCTAGTTAATATTTCTATATTTTCCATACTAACAACAAAATACAACAGCAATTGGAAAAAAAAAATGCTGTGTTTCTGCTATGCTGCTACTTAACCTTAGGAAACTTCATCTAAGTGTTCCAAACATGAAGAAATCCATACACTTTTTGTACTCCCAAGCACATTTTCTTCATGTCTAATTGATCAATGGGTGGTCCAGCTACATGACAGCACATTCCACAACAGTCTGGTAGAGAGACAGAACAGGAAGCACATGACCTGACACCTACCATTCACTGTGTTTTATACAATTAATTTCTCTCAGTTGCTGACACACCGATTATAATGTTTTCCAATAGTTTTCTTTGGAAAACCAGTGGGATTTTTTTAAAAGGACATGGATCTCAATCTGAAAACACTTCACTGAAGCGTATCTCTTTATAAGAAATGCAGATTGAAATAGAAATCTTCCGTGAATCTGAGGACAGGAAACCTTCGCCCCCCTCAAAAAACTTATTATTCTGATATGATGACCTACCCACATTCATCCACTTTAAAATTACTGCCAGTAGAAGAATTTCAGTACAGATCTAATTCATCATTAAGAAAATGTTCAGTAGGAAAATTGTACTATTCACCCAGAAGGGAGGGGTGTCCATAAATGTGTGGGTGTTACATGGAAGTAATCATTATGCTTTGCTTTGTTTCAAGTTACTGGCTTTTAGCCCAGATTTTCTACCCATCTAATTTGTCAAAGTGGCTAATTATCTCACTGTCATAAGCACTTAACAAACATTAAAATAATTGTTTTCTGCAGAGTGGGTAACCCTGAAATGATGACATACTCTCTTTCCTCCCCCAAGATGCATCCATTACTTATCATCTTGTCTGCTTACATCTGATAGCACCATGCAGTTCAAACTACAAGTTTCCAAACCACAGAGTCTGTGCTAGACCGTTTAAAGGCGCAATTCCCTTCTTAATCAAAAAATTAACTCTGCAGACTGGCTATGCATTGCAAAAATAAGCAGAGTTGGAGTTTTTTTAAGTCATCTCTGTATTTACTGCCCATACATTTGTAGATGTCTCATCTTCTAATGTGGTGAAGATGAAGGTTACTAAGCTACTACCATTACAGTAGTTATGCCATAAAAGAATGATGCCAGTGTAAGAACATACACAAGAAATCCAACCTTAAACCCCCACATTCTTCAAACTCTCTCCAATTCTAAACCATGTACAACCACATCACTGCGGTCGTCAGGCAGAGATGCTGCTGCACATGGCCACCAGTGCTAAAGCTGTGCCTCACCTCTACCACTCAGGCTTGTCCAGCCTTGGCATCTCTAGCCCCTCAAAGCTGGGCAGCGGCTGAAGACAATTAAGTCTCACCAGAAGTAATTCCGCTCTCTGAAGCAAAGAGCCAGTGAAGACATCATGCAGTTTTTCCACTTCTGATGATGAACAGCTGAAACTTACGTTTATAGTGAACTGTGGAATCCCAAGGTCCATGGGAGAGAAAATATATCCCTAAGTCACTAGCAGAACATCTTCGGGAAGAAGACAACCTTATTCCCTTTGCTCACAAGCAAATCAATCTACTTGGGACTGGGAACCAGTTACCAAGGGATACAGGAGAAGGAAAAGTGGGAATTAGACTTAGTTTTCTATCCACCTCCTTCCAAAAACTCATTCACCTCTAAACAAAATGTTCAACAGGATAACAATTTTTTCACGCTTATTATGACAAGTCCAAATGAAATTCCAATTACCTCATTTCCATGTCAAATACTCCTGAACTGCAGGGGAAAGAGGCCAGTTATCCTCCTACCCACCCCAGAACAAGATGAGGCTCCCTCTTTTTTTTTTTTTTTTTTTTTTTTTTTTTTTTTTTGGTAATTTTCTTTTTTTC